>VRLP01002700.1:0-80886 GCA_009660295.1 Lophius piscatorius | reverse complement strand
GAACAGAAGGCCCGATCACCCATGGTGCTGAGCTTAGTCCGGGGAAGGAGGAGGCGGTATGAGTGGGTAGAACGGAGGGATCGTGTCGAGGTCAGTGGGGTGATATGATAAGCTATATATGTATATATATATATATATGATAAGCTAATATGATAGCTTGATTGGAAAAACGTCCTCCAGAAGGACGGATGCGCCTCTGAGGTAACAGCCAAGTTCAGTCCGCTTTTATTCAATCTGAAAGGATATCACGTGTAGTAGTGACAGAAATGCTGTCGGATCACACATCCATGTTTACAGAGTAAACACCTGTCCAAGTAAACAGGAGCAAAATGATCTAACTCGATCTGATGCATAGACAAAATATGAAATGGTCAGTTACAATATTAAATGCCCATGTCTCATCTTGTTTCTGTCAAAACAGCTCTTCGATGAACTGTTTGTTCTGATCGCTTTTCATGAGAAGCAGCATTAACTTTTTTAGCCGTTCGTACGATACCTCTTCTGTGGGATCAGACAACATGGGCTAGCTTTCACTCCCTACATAAATCTTAGAGCCTTGGGCACCCATGATCCTTCACCGGTTGACTAGTTGTCCTTCTTAGATTATTTTGATAGTTACTTACCACTGCAGACCAGGAACACCCAACAAGAGCTGCAGTTTTGGGAATGCTTTCACCCTGTAATCATCAAAATTTGATCATTGTCAAAAATCATTCAGATCCTTGAGCTTGCCCATTTTTCCTGCTTCCAAAACATCAACTCTAAGGACAAAGTCTTGATTTGCCTACTAATATTTCCAACCTAATGGGAGATGCCATTGTAATGAGATAATCAATGTTATTTGGATTTCACCTGTCACTGGTTATAATGTTATGCTGATTAACCCTTTAATGTCCTGCTCCAACTGTTTAATAGGTCAAAGGGGCCACTACTGAGAAAGACCTATTCGATGAAAATAATTTTTTTTGGCATATTAAAGCATATGAGGACTAAATAAATAGAATTATGTATCTTGATACAAACCAAAATAAGTCTAATAAGGTTCAAATACAAGATTTTCCAAAACGGGGAAGATAATCTAGTCAAAATTAAAATTGACTATTTTGTGAAATACAACATTTTTGAACCCTTTTTAGACCAAACAAAAGAGAGTCTAATGAATGCCCACCAAAAATATGCAAAGACATCATTTTTTTTTCTTGGTGAAGAAATTAAAGGGTTAGATTACATATCATGTGTCCAAATATCAAGTGGTCTAAGTAAGTTATACAGTAATCCAATTTGCTGAATGAATGCAAAGAAGTTTTCATATTGAGTGAGTGAAGAGACAGTGGTTGTTTACAGCAGGGAGAGAAAAGGAGCAATTTGTCTGAAGAAGAACTTGGGTAGGATATTTGAAAATATGTTGGTGTAGGTGTAATTAAAATGGTCTATATAAACCTAATAAAATCATAAAATCTAATTAAAAAAAACAATAATCACCTTTATTTTTGTTACATTTTTTACATTTTTTAACAATGTTTTTTATTAACATCCACAGTGAGGTAGCAATATATTTGTTAATGCATTAACTGGATTAATATTTAAATGGGCCTCTCATGACACTTATTAGGCTGGGTCATGTATTTCATTACTCCACTTAATAGAATTATTCAGATACATTTTATGGGTCATCACTTTCATGAAAATCACTTCATCATGGAGGAGAACATTCCTGCACACTAACATGTACATGCGTATCATGTTGTGGCGTTTCACGCCGGAGACACAGCTCTTATTTATAATCAGGACGGAGAAAAACCTTGGCAAAGAAATAACCATTTGTTGCAGATAATCTGTGTGTGTGTGTGTGTGTGCGTGTGTATGTGTGGGTGCGCGTGTGTGTGTGTGTGTGTGCCTGTTCAATTTCCTGTTCAATTTCATACAATCAGTCTAATTTAAATTAAAACAAATAAATTATTTGAATGAAAATAAATTCTGAAACTGCTTACTAATAATTTCACGGAAGAAACTATTGCTGTATTTAAATATCAATGGTATCAGCAACAAAACGTTCCCTGTATCGGGAAGACAGCATGCAAAGCCTGATTGAGCTTTTGGCCTCGAAGAGAGTATTGAGAGAATCATTTCTAGGGCTGCACGATAAAACCAGTGCACAGGTTCAAACCAGTATGAGTTATGAGGGAATACGTATCGCTTTATGTTTCACAGAAACACTGTTAACACTAAGTAAATCTCAGGTTTGACCTGGAAGTCCCGCATCCATTACTTCTGTTTGCCCTAGATGTCATGCATTCCTTTTCTTCAACGGGCTTTACTGATTGTTTGGTCACATATTGTCAAAGATGTTCAGTAAAGATGATACCGTTGATAAAAACATGACAGTTTGCAAAAGTGCAAAGCCGTTACACGTCATGAAGTCGCCTGAAGAACGTTGTCAGTTGTCATCGACTGAAGTAAAAGAAAGTGGACAGAGAAAACATGATGATGCTGTTGGGTTACTTTGGAGTGAAATTCAAATCAAACAGGCCACAGAAACAGAACATGACGAACAGAGAGGAAGAATTATCATTACGGATGGTCGGATTTGGAGTTCAGATCAATGACTGGACCATAAATATCTAACAGCAGACAGGAAACAGTTCTCTGAAGTAAGTCTGAAATCTTTAAAATGATATAAATAAACAAATATCCAACCCAAACATGTTAATAATCTGTTATGTGATATTGTTGAGTAGGTTCACAGCTAGCTATTCCTTTACAAGAACTGCTTTTATCATTTTTAATTAAAACATTAAAATCAGCATTGTTATTTTTGACAAATTAATCATAAAGAATAATAAATATTATTCAAATTGTAAATATATGATGCCTTCCCTACATTCGCTGTCAATAAATGTAGTGTAATGTCATGAAATGTAATGTCAAATTAGGAAATAAAACTTTGCAATATATTGCAGTACATATCGTTAAACGTTACAAAATATTGCAATATTTTGCATTATGAAAGTTCACTGCAACAACAAACCTCAATACTTTCATAGGAATTCATGTAACTAATAACAGGGGAAATTGCTCTTATTTTGGAAACGTATTCATTCATCCATCCAATATGTGTAAATACTCATCCTATGCAGAGACTTGACAGGATTCTTGGACTGAAATTAACCAAGTATTGGGTTACAGTCTGGACAAGCTGACCCTTCATCAGAGGGCCAGGATATACAGTCAACCATTCACTTCCAGGGGCAATTCTAACTCACCAGGTCACCTGTTTGGGGACGCTGGAGCATCTAGAGGGAACTCAGGCAAATACAGAGAACATGCAAACTCCAAACAGTGCCCACCATGGATTGAAACCTAGATTTCTCTTGCTGTGTGCAGCAACAGTACTAAATAAATAACATTGCTAACCACCATACCAACATGATATACATGGTAATCAAAGTTGAAAGCTGGGTGAACAAGCGATCAAAGCCAGTTGTAAATATTGGACAACATCTGAGCATGCTCAGTTAGGTGCCAGACATTAAGCCACTATCCCAAAGACATAAAAAGCAGTCAGAGATGTGTGAGGGGTTGTTATGGGCCATATACAGATTTCAGGTATCCTAATTTGTTTTAAGGCTATCAAAGCCGGTATCGGAAGATCTTGTCACCCAGAAATGTTTAAGTCTTACATGGGACTGAGCAGTAGCACTAAAAAGACATGTCTAACTCTAGGGAACTTTAGTTTCAAAGAACCGTTTCAAATGTTGGTGACTCATGTTTGACGAGGCTCAAATCATCATAAAGAAGAATGCTCTGCTTTGGTTCTGATTCCTCTGTCAATCTTTCTGTCAAAAAACACTGATGCTTCCAGGTCCACTGGTGTAGACAATGTGACTCTGTGTCTGATGCTGCCACTAGAAGCTGGGGCAACCTGACACACTTGTCTTGAATCAGTTCAGTGCAATAGAATGGCACACCCTTTTTGAGAATGGGGACCCTCTTGGTTGGAATAATTCCTACCATAGTCCCGACATGTCTTTAAGCCCTCTTTCTCTGTCTGAACTGAACTACTTGCTGTACATCACCATAAGGTTAAGCGCAAAAGGAAGTTGTAGCAAGATAGAAAATGTCATTTTGTTTCATTAATTCCCATTTTAGCACTCTGGTATTCACTGGAGAACCATGTAGTGAGACCCGAGACCTTTGCATTTGGTTTTCCCATTGCCTGTGTACTGCTGAGTCAGTCATGGTTTGCAAACTTCTTGTTCTGATGGACTAATCAGCCCAGTTTGAGAGAGAATCTGAACATCCAAGGACATAAGAGGAACATCTGCGTAGCAACAATCTGGCCCTTATATGTAAGTTGGGAGGGGGTACCATTTTCTGACTACCGCCTCTATCTTGCACATCATAGTAAATGCATAAATGAGAAATAAGTGTCTCGGGACATCCATTTTTGCAGCACCTTTTCTCATTCTGTACATCAGCATAATTCTAGGCCTGTATGCGAGCCTAGACCTCTATACTACCTAAGGTCATGAATGCATTGGCCCTCATTGTACAAGCTATTTTCACATTTATGATTTGCAAAAGGCACAAAGGTGGTCCAAGTACTATCCTCTGAGAAAGCACAGCATTGCACCTCAATGGCTGCAAAATAAAAACCTACAGTTGGTTTAAGTTGAAGAGCTTCACATCGTTAGGTTACAGAGGGGGAATTTAATTTGACCTGAGCTCCAAAGGTAACTTAGTACCAATGGCCTCTCTGAGGCTGTTTGGTCTTCCACGCGTAACAGGAGGAAGACAACCCACTTCCTAAAACACAGGTGTTAGGGAAATGAAAATACTCCCTTTGCCCCACTTGTTTCTGACGTCCCTCCTCGTGTTATGTCTGGCGAGTGATGGACGCATTGTTGTGTCTGAAGGACAAGATAACCTGACCCGGTAGATTGGGTGACATTTTTAGCATATAATGATCCTGCTGGATCTGAATAGCATGATTCCGGGATGAGACATCTGAGCATGCTGGGGTCTCCTCCATTAATACTGATCTGCTTGTAATAAACTCATTTATCTATGAAAGACAACTGAAATTAATTCCTTCCATCAAATGATCAGAAGACATGATTTTTATCATCAACAGACAATCTGCTATTGTCTGCTTTGTAATACAAAATGTTGTGAAGGTACACAGGCACAGGTAGAAAATTTCGCAGCCGATTGGTCATTGCTTACTTTGAAATTGAGGGGAACCTGATGCCACCAAAGCTTTAGTCCAAGGATGGCCGAACATGTGCCAGAAGAGTAATAATCAGTTGGAGAATTTTTCTTTTGGCTTAAAACTGAAAACAAGGGAGTTGTGCCTCGTGTTTTTTTTTCCAGTCAGTGCTGAAGCAATGGATGCTACCCAGTTGGAAGAGAACACCAGTCACATGATTCACAGTCAGTGATAAGGACCCAACTCTTCCTGTACTTTTCTGTTCATGATATAAAGCTCAAACAACGTTTGCTGACGTATGAGGGGCTTGTGGATTGATGTGTAACCGCATTTTAAAACTTTTGAAAGTGTCCAGGCTCCTACTTAGTCCTCACTGCATCTTTGTACAGCAGTGTTCTACTCAATGTTTTACAAATTCAATCCGATGCCTTTGAGCCAATCTACCCACACCTTTAGCCATCACAGACCTGACAGGCATGGACCGAACTCTTCACAGAATTTTTGTCTCGGCCCCTGAAACATTTGAAGTGCCTTCTGGGAAGACAGAGAGGGTGATATCCCCAACAATAGAAATAGTTTATCTTAGTATTGTTTATAAACAGAACCTCCAACAGCTGGTGCAACTCTCTTTCTCTAAGAAAGGGAAAAAAAGAACTAGCTCATAAAAGACATCAGAAGACAACCCCTATTTTACTAGGGTTGAATGTTGGGTAACACGGATCAACATTGAGAAAGCATGTGGTCAGAAACTACAGGCATCAACAAAACGTCTATTGAATGAAACCACTCCAGATTACTCCCAAACTTTCTAATTACAGAGTCACGTGAGATTAGGTAGCAGTGTAAAGATTCCAAAATGGGCAAATGTGTTTAAATAAAATGAAAAATATTCTCAATGCTTTGAATGATGCTTTCTTCACTGTATCTGCAATTCTCTGGTAACCTTGCTGGATCTAAATCTACTTAATGCATCATTCGGGTTCTATGGCGGTTATGGTCTATGACTCAGTTCTATGACCACGGGCAATTAGTTAGGAGGTTACATCAGCTTTAATCACAGCTATAATCCAAGCAAAGGAATAAAGAATAAAGAAGAGATACATGCAATATTTTCCATTTCAATTATTGTTGCAGAAAAGTTGACATTTAATTCCTTTTCAAAAAAATGGATTTTCACTATTTGGGTTTTTAAGACTCCATTCTTTCTTCAATAAGATATTTTTGAATCGCCTCATCCTGATCATCAAAAGGCAGTCCTTTGCCAACGACGTAACTCTTAGCGTTAGTTTTTATTTCTAATATGGCTTTTGGGGTGGTAGTTTGGAGCTACAGTCAGTGCTTGGCATTGAAACAAACTCTTTGTTGAATCTCAAGAGCAGAAGGTCGTTAGCAGATGTGTCACAGAAGTAGTAGCTGAGTGATGGTGGAAATATCAAGACATGATGGACTGCAGCTCCCTGGATGAAGGGTAAAGCATTGCTCCCACCCCCCGTCTGGGGATTGTCACTCTTTAAAACTGCTCCACCCACGTCAGTGTTTTCACAGCCTGCGAGACAGGAGTGGGCTGACTCCGAAAAATATCCAAGAAAATAAAAATAAAAAATAGAATTGTTGAAATCATCTTTAAATTGAGTTGAAATGTCGCAATCTGCCTATTTTTGCTCATCACATATAAGATGCAGCTGAAATGGAGAAATGATAATCAACGGTACACTTTCTTCACATATTGTACACAAAAGGTTTTAAAAAGTTGATTTTCCCCCCCAGGTCACACGGAAATTCTGTATTCTGTAGCTAATTCATTCATTCATTCATTCATTCATTATCCTTAACCACTTATCCTGTTTAGGGTTGCGGTGGCTGGAGCCCATCCCAGCTGACATTGAGAGAGAGAGTTCATAATAAGTGCAAAAAATGATTATTATTTTTGGACAATATGTTAATTACTGTGTTATGTGTAGTTAATTCTTCATGTCTGCTGACTGTTGTCTAACAATAACATGTACAGATTTAACATAATTTGAGGCAATTTGTTCACATTTTTTCCTTTGTCTGCTTATAGAACTGATGACGGACAACACTTTTGCAAGTGAGAAGATTTAAAGATGAGCTGAAGCTGGAATGAGGCAATTGGAGTTGTTGAGATGATCGTCAACAGAGAGAAAATCCAAATTTAGCTGACTCTGAGGCTAGTGCGATCTTTAAATTGGAGGTTTGCAGGCTGATTTTGTCAAACGTCTTCAGAGTGAATCGGTCATAAGCACATGATAAAGTTCATTGTCAGAAACAAAATGAACGAGGCATTTCTTTGCTCCTTGCTCTCATTGTACCGACACTCAATCTATGAAACCACTCTGGAATGGCAGCGCTCCAAAACAGAGGAAGAAGACATAACCTCGCCTATAACATTTTATTTACAAAGGATTACATTAGGCTATCGCTTTTTGGCACATACGCTTTCATCAGAGCATCTGTTTTTGGCAGAAGACCCAACCAGAGGAAGATTACACGAGGAGATGCACCTGCTATATGTTTTTACTGCTTGTTCTCATTTGCATGAACTGTGGTGGAGTCGCAGGACTGACAATCTGCTGCCGGCAGCCTGTTTCAGAAACGCATTGAAGAATGATATGTTTGTGTGAGACATGCGAGTCAGATTGTACCTGTTAAATATAATATAACACAAAATGTTAATCTGTGTATTTGAATTAAAGAAAAAACATACTCTATCGTAAACATATTAAGATATGTTACAGGACAGTTTTATAGAGCAGTAACTGTAACGTATTGGTTGTTGTTGTTTTTTGTGCTTGTTTTTCTTCAATTTATGTCCTTTTTCATTCCACTTATGTCCTATCTTCTCTTTTCAATGCACCAACCTGAAACAGCTCTCATAATAACATGTATTCTACACGATGACAATAAAGCTTCATGTGTCTTATATTAAGGTTGACGGGAAAAAAAACAATATAGTAAAGGATTTGTCAAGTTCTTGAGGCTCTTTACATCATCATTGCATTCTATTTTGAAGGAAGCTTAGATTTTGAATTTTGTACAACCTGGCTGCATTAAATTATCACATATTATTTGTAAATGAGTCATGCCACAAGATGTAATTCCCCTTTTTCTTTTAAAAACCTTCTTAAACTAAATAATTGAGAAATTTTACAAAAGTGTAGATTCTTGGCAATGCAACAGTTAAGTTGGAGCAAATGTTGAACAGACATGTCATTGTTGCTTGCTCTGCTTGCATTTAACAAAATGACACCACAAACTGTAAGTAGAAAAATAAGCCTATTTTGTTCTTTGGGGTTTTTTTTCCAGATAGGAGCTGCAGTAAGTTGCTGCAAGATTTTCTGGATACAATGCATAAAAAACCTGCATACAAGAGAAATAAAACTAGGAGGGAAACGATAAGTCTGACTGATTCAGTACAGTGGGAGTTATGATATAATTTGTGAATGACCCTGCAGACCAAGCCCCAGAAGCTATTGCCAGAAAGATGAACTCTTCTTTAAATTCACCCTATACATAGTAGATATAGGTCTCACCTTTAATTCATAATTGGTTTTGTATTTAATTCTATTTCTGTTTTATTTAAATATAAACAAGCTTGAAAATGATCAAAATCATTGACAAAAGCCCAGCATCTTCTTGATTAATAAAAGTTTTGTCTGAAATTGCATTCAAATTTTTTCAATTATACAATCAAACTAAATTACATGCACTAATAGCGTGCACCTCCATCCCGTCTCTTTTCAGCAATTATCAAAATAACCATTATTTTAAAGAGGGAATCTAAAAGTTGCACAATAGTAACAGTTAATGAGGCTGAATGTTTTTCCTTGATCTGCATGTCACATGAGCAGAAACAATACTGAACATAAAGAGGCCATGAAACACCTCTGATCAGAAAAAGTCAATGCTCTCACTATCAGTCACTGTTTTTAAAAAACATCCAATTTGACTGCTCTTCCCTGTGTGTGCCCTACGTCTCCAGCAGCAGCCATCTTCGATATGTGAATAGATGCATAGTGATGACATGGTAGCAGTCACTTCAAAGCTATTCCCTAGGTTCCGCCCCCAGGCCAACGCTTCGACAGATTCCACGAGAATGACTAGTTAATATGACTCTGTACAAATGCTTGACTTGTAAATACCCTCCCCACCAGAGTCTGACCCCCCCCGGAAAACAGATGGACCCAGAGCACGCACCTCCAAAATCAGGTCTTAAACGGATGTCATATCCCGCCAGCAACTTGTCCACGGTACTCTTGGCCACAGACATTCCGGTGCTTCCAGTGGAGGAGCTGAGGGAAAATACCAGAAGTGTGAGAGCCATCTTAAGCAGTGGGAGGAAAGCAGTGCAATCAAACTACTGCACATGCATTTCATCTCAACATTAATGCCACCTATGAAGGGAAAGCTCTTTGATTAATATGGTGAATCCTCGAAAATGAGCCTCATGGTTTCTGGTATAATTCCTAGCAGAAAATCCTCCATGACTCCACATTTCTTTTGCAGAATTCTTTCATGTGTTGCATGTTTTGTACTCCCGAGTCTTTCCGAAGGTATGTGTCAAAATTTAAAACTAAACATTCAACTCACATTTATGTAATTTTATTCATATTATAGAATGAACCTGAGGTTGAAAATGTGCCACATGAATTGATTTCCCCTTTGTTGTCCAACCTGTTATGCTGAAAGGATGCCTTGATGTCACAAGAATCTCATTAAATATAACTATTTAAGCCATCTATCAGGAAATAGTCTCAGTCTTGCATGTACTTTAATATTATCGGATATTTAATACAGGCTCCCATCATGTTTTAGGTGCAGACTATCCCCAGGAAAGGCCGAGAGTCTGCACTAGTCTGACTGACACCTAGAACATTGGTGCCACGACCTGCATCACCTGACCAAGGCATTCTCTCCAGCTGAGGTTCCTTGTTTTGTGGAGGGTGGGGAAAGAACCTAGAGTGATACCGGGGGAGAAAGGGAGTTCAAATTGCTCCCCTGATAGCAGCACTATAGCCCTGGGCTCAGCCAAAGAAGCACTGTTCAATTAGCTCATAGGTGGTGCAGCTGTTCATCAAGCTGGCCCGTTCCAGGGATTGTGGTTTTGTCATGTGAGAGCATCACAATGAGGGAATATCAATGGCACCTGAAACGAACACCAGGAAGGGTTATTCTAATAGTAACTAAAAAAAATGAAAAAACAAGGGATCTGATGTGCAGATTGGGGCTGAGATGCTGTGATGCATCCATACTTTAATAAAGATTAAATGGAGGTTGTTGCTGAAATAGGAAAGGTTGTATCATCATGGTCATCGGGGATTATTTTTCGATTTGCATTGATTTAGTTCAGGTCAATTAAAACGATTATACGAGTATGAATAAAATCTATTGAAAGGCTAAAAATGAAGGAGTCCGGCAGGCCAAGCGTGCACAGCTTCATAGCCTCGTACATCTGGCTGCTCACCATGGCGTAATCAATCGATCGGCTGATAGATCCTATCATCTAATCATCAGCTAAGATTCCACTGAGGGATGGCATTATTAGGCCAGCTCGCCCTATCCAGTGCCTTCACACATATGCATTTCCCCATTTTCATATCGGTAGTAGGTTGCTTTTCACAATAGGCTTGATACAGTGCACGCGCATGTTTTTACTCTCGCGCGCCACAGCGCCGTCTATTAGAGCACATATCAGCAGCTATAGCCCCTAATAAGTAGGCCTGGGTACGCCGTTAATGAGATTTGCCAAATCTCAGCCTTTTATTGACCGGTAATCACGTCAATAGGTGTGAAATGATTATTATAAACCAATGGAAAACGTCCTTACCTTTGAACAAAGCTTAAGAAGGACAAAGCCGCAAGAGCAGAGAAAATTCCACATAATTTATCTTCTTGACGACCCAACATCTCCACGAATGTAGTTTCTATAATCCAACCAGTCCAGTGGCCCTCCAAATGATGCACAGAGAAGTCAAAACTGGCAATCCAAAAATAATTGCCTCTTAAAATGTCGAATAAACTAGCCTACATCTACGCATGCGATGTCTTCATTAAAACAAGATTCTCTTTCCTTTTCTTTTTTTTTTTAAATCATTTGCTTTTGGCCCCAGCTATGGAAATCCGTGCAGGTCACAGAGCCCCTCGACCAACACCAGCAGATCAGACATCTTGCTAAAAAAAAAAACAGCGCACACAATACTTTTTAAAGTGATGACAAGTGTTGTTTTCCTCAGAAAAATAAAAAACGAAGACTGGCATGAATGAGTGAGCGGCAGAATCTCGGTGATCAAATCGGTGGATGAAGATTCCCAGTCCAGATCTGCAGAAAAGGCATGGTTCCAGCGCTGCTCCGGCGCCAGACTATATAGTCCACAATGTGATGTTGTTAAAAGATTTTTGTTTGAGCTGGTCGGCTGGAGGGGAGCGGTGGGTTTAAAAAAACAATCTTCATTCCTTTTTCCTCCCCGTTGCTGCCGCTGCTGCTGCTGCTGCTGATGTAGATCAGCGCAAAGTCACTGAGGGGAAAATGCACATTGAAAAAGCACTGGGTAATATCTGATGCAGACGTCAGAGCAGGCTATATCACTCCTCTGATGAAAAGAATGAGATGCCGAGAAATATGGATGACCCTTAATACGTCGGTGCATGCATCACAGCACAGTTTCCTATCACTGATGTAAACCGCGGACGAAAGTCCGTTTCCCTTTGCCGTCCAACGTTAAATGGCGTTAATGTGGCGCTGGTCCCTTCTGGAAAAACTCAGCAGATGACAGACAATCAACAGTCAGGGGAGACATGAGGAGTCCGCTCTCTGTTCTGCCCTACTGATTATTATACAATTAGAAATAAAATAATATCCTGTTTGGCGGGGAGGAGGGGGGGCACCTAAGGTGAATTCCTTAGCTACAGGCTGTTCATGCGCTGAATTCTCTGCAACCCATTAGGAAGCTGGGAGTGTTTGCCGGAGCGTTTTCATGCAATTCTTTCACTTTCTTTTGATACTAACACGCTAAATCACAGTTTGCATACAGACCTATGCACGCGCCTAAACATGAACAGGCTTCATTTTATCTTTTCATAACGCAATAATCCTATATAAAGCTTTTTTTTCTTTTTTTTTAAGCCAACCAGCTCTACTGGAAATTGCTCGTGCGCACTTCACAATTCAAAAATCACACGAGTATGTGTTCCATACAGAGGAGAAGGTTTTTTTCAGGGATCTCTATGCTGTCCAGTTGCTAAGCAACCCAGCCAGCACTGATGCAGCTGTGGTGAAGGCTATGCGCAAAGGCTCATTTTAAGGAGTAGACCCGATGTTGGCACCGCTGTGTTGTCAGTGGGACAAAAGCAGACAGCAACTGATGTAGCATAGAGCCATTTCTGGAATATAAGGGGGGAAACGCCATTTAAAACGCCACTTGTAGCAGAAATATTTCATGTAAGGGAAAATCACAATGTGCTTCCTCATCATTGTCCTCATCATTCTCATCAGCATTTTTGTCGGGTTCACAAGCACTGAATGACAGGTCAGACAACAGCCTCAGATTTGTGTTTTTCAGTGTAGAACATTAATTCTCGGCAGCTTCTGTTGTCCACGATATCCCAAAATATTCAGCTGGTATGACGCCACAGTCCTCAACAAAAAGGAGATGGATTGGCAACGAAAAATTCAAATGTGTTTGATATTCACTAGTCTGTGGAATGGACATCTGTAGAAAGTTCAGTGAAACATGGTATCCTCTCACACACTTGTGCCACAGTTATGCTCATACCACTACTATCCTCAGCGTTCACACATGCTCAGTCTCAGTGATCTGCTTCATGGTCTGGGGCATCAATTGATGTCAGCTGCGCTCAATCAGGCAGCCTCATCCATTCAATCACTTTCACACCTTGATGTTTAGCCCACCACCATCCGCTGCTGTCTCTAAATATGTCTCTCTCCATTCATCTATTTCTTGTATGTTGCTTGTTTACATGCCCTTCCACCTCGTCACCCATGCCTTGTCCTTGCAGATCCATCAGCCTCAGCAGAGTCATCAGCCACTACCACCAGTATCCAGTTTCCAAAGTGGGCGTATTACATGCTGCTGCTCAGGGCAGAGACCCTTGAATCTCAATCACCCGAAGAGTCTGAGCGCCAAAGACTGTTGTAATAAATCAATCATTTTTTCTTAATTCTCTAGCTTCTCAGATTGAAATAATGTCAGCCTCACTTGAATTTCCATAAACAAAAGGATCTGTATTTTGGTGTTGTAGCTTTGAAAGACGAGTCCGATGTCATGTTCTGTCTCAATCCCTCAAATAGTGGCAACGACATGCTGTGGGCAATTACACACTCTACAGCAAACAGCGCCACCCGAAAGATTGAGTAATTAAAATTTCTCGATCTGCAAGACAAAGACTGTATTTAACAGTTCAGGTTTCTTCACATGAGCGAGTAGATATTTTATATACATTCATGTCTGTAAGAACTTATGGGCAGGGATGAGGGGGGCTGACATCGGAGAAGATGTGGTTACACCTTTGACAAGTCTTCAGCTCATCAATGGGCCAGAAAATTGAGGCAAGCAACTATTTATGCTCACATTTACATCTACGGAAGTTTTATAGTCACCGGTCCGCCTGTATTTCATGTTTTTGATCCGTGGGCGGAAGCCGATATACCCGGAGGGAACCCGTACAAACATGGAGGGAACATGCTAACTCCACACAGAAATGCCCCATGAAGGGGAGTTTAAACTCCAAACTTTTTGTTGTGAGGCAGTAGCGCTACCCACCATGTGCTATAGTTTGATGTAAACCTGTTTAAAGCAATTAAAGTGAGCCTCTGAATTTTAAAGTGGTAACAGTTGTTTGACAAAAGTATCGTCATTCAAGTTGGACTTACCAGCCAAAGAAGATCATGAAATACGGTTGATAGCTTTGGAATAAGCTCGGTAAACATGAGTAAAACTAAGTCAGTTAAACAAAAAGCTGGTTATTTATGCTGATAGGAGTATCAGAGAGAAGACAAAGTTAGCCGATGTGGTGAAGTAGAATGGACTCCGAGGAATAGTTCAACATTCGCCTTGGCAGAAGAAAATGTTACGTCACTCGTGGTCACAGACTAATATTCCGAGCCTTATTCACATTATGTTTGGTCATGTTGTCTGACTTCTTCCTTCACTAGTAGATGTGTAATGGTTTTTTCCCCTCATATCAGAGATTTGTTTTGTGTTTTTTTGGAAAGTTATCCAAATAAATCATGCAAAATCTGATATTTCCAATTCCGATGTGAGCCACCGTAATCTTAAATCGGATGCGTATTCGATTCCTGCTGATGTGATTCCTGCTGATGTGATTCCTGCTGATGTGATTCCTGCTGATGTGAATCGGTCAGATCAGGATTCATGTTACTTGTCTCCTGTTAAACACTCTCAAATCAATCACAGGATCACAGCCAGGACAGCTGGGTTGTGTGTGGTTTCAAATTGAATAGTTAAATAGGAAAATGCTTCAATCGAGTCCTGTTTTTGCGTTCAGCCTAAAGAACTGATGGGCTGTTATCACTAAGGGCGCTTGATTAAATCAGTATTCCAACATGTAGTGGTATGACATACTGAGGGTTAAAAAAAATCAAGTGACTTCTGTCTTTGCCTGGAAGTCACACTCATGCATCATAATTTTGATAAAACCAAACTCATGAGCACAATAGAACCTATGCAAGATTTTGTAGGAGTTCACTAAGGATAATACAGTTGATAAAAACAAAGCGGTTTACAAATGTTACAAAACAGAAGCTAACTTCTCAAATTCAGCATTAAATTTGCAATTTTATTTGCCCCTGTAGACATCTTGTTAAAAGTAAGTGTCAAACTCATCATTTATAATAAATCATTCTTCTTCTCTTCATTCTCTTGTTAGAGAATGTCAGTGTCAAAACATCTGTGTCAAAAGTTTCGATGTCCAGGTCTGTCAGTTTCAGTTCAGAAATACAAAAATAAAAATAAAAATAAACTAGTCAATAAGTTTACATGAGCAAAAATAGAGTTTCATTTAAAAAACAAAAACTCAGATCTACATAATGTTCACTATATTTAAACTAGAAGCACAAAATTGCATTAATCCAGAAAGACAGGAAAAAGAGATGAACGTGACAAAGTATATGTATATGTGATTTATTGAATCTGATCTTTCCAGTTCTAATTTGGGCCACTTCCAGACGTGGTCTTAAATCCGACACTTTGTCCTTTCTTTTTTTGCAACTCTACCTCAGTCTGAACCAACATATCGGAATTCATGCGCCTTTGACGTCATCTTCCGTCGACATTTGTCACAAAGGTGCACCGGCGGATGTCGCTTTACGCTCGAAGAAGTCAACATAAACGCTATAAACATCAGTCCAAACACTTTTACCATAAACAAAAGCCTTCAAACTACCTTAAATGGCTTCCATTTGGCTAACAGCGTTCTGCATGTGATGTCTTTATTGTTCTTTAGCACATGCAGGTCAGTTAGCGTCAGTGAACTGTTCCTACTGGAGTCTTATAAAAGCTAAATTTTCAGTCTAATGTGAACAACTACACAAAAATATCCAATTTAAGAAAAAATGGGAATTGAGCATTAAGACTGGCAGTGTGAACTAGCTTGAGAGGCAGTACCACTCACACAGACAGCAGAGGAGGGAAGTGGAACAGAGAAGAACTTACAGGAAGACAGGAAGAAAACCCTGAATCAAAGGAAAGTACAACAAAATTAACATAACATAGATCCAAAACCTTCCAAATACAACAGGAAACACAACCTTAAACCAACAATAATCAAACATGATGAACAGATCAACAGAAACATGACAAGGTCGACGATCCAGCATTCTAAGCTTCTTAAAAAACTTTATCAGTCACCATCGACTGAAGGGAAAAAGCATTGGAATACATGGATAACAGAATACAGTAGATCTTCAAACTTCGAGTATAGTTGATTCTGTTGAATTTAAAAAACTTTATGAATGCAATAGACAAATACATAAAGCCATCAGGAAATAATTCTCCAAAGTAATAACACCATGCATATTCAATGAGACCAAGATGGAAGTTATCACAGGTCTTAAATCTTCAGAACAAATAGGTACACAAACACCACAAAAATAGCCACTACTGAATCAGTTCAAAGAAATTTGTGAGTCATTTGTCTTTGTATACTTCTCCAAACAAGCAGAAGCCATTGTTTTTGAACAGTATCTCGGTTACACTCCTCTTTGTCTATTTCTGCTGACGGCTTTGTCGCATATTGTATCAGCTCTTATGCTGTCTTGACACCATAGCTAGAAAATCAGATTGTTCAATTCAAGAATATTTTATTTGACTTATATGTTTGTGTTTTTAATTAAAAAAAACATTATATATATTAAACACATTATGGGTCTCCACCTAAATCTATGTATATATGTCAAAACAACTATGCAAAATATGAGGGTGGGGGGGTTTAATGTTATGAATGATGGGTGTAATTGATTTTTAAGGTTAAGTCTTCCAGCACCATCCAAAGCTAACTGTGTTCAACTGGGCTTAACCCACTGGAGGTCATACTGGCATGAATCCTAACCCTAAGCCTTACATTAGATAATATCCAACATGACAATATTTGTTGTTTTCAGCACATAACCTCAAAGGACTGACCCTATTTCCTTCACTTATACTCTCATACTGTATTAATAATACTTTAAACAAAAACACGCCAGGTTAGGTTTAGGGATCATATACTCAAACTCCGGAGGGTTATTGATGGGATTCACTTTCCTACTTTTTTATTTATGGCTTAGAGTGAAGGTTTGGAGGATTACAATTCATTAAAGAACAAATTTTCTCAGGACCAGGTGTGGATCTTGGGTGTAATTCAGAATTTAAGGTTCTCCTGTCTGCCAACCCCCTGGCCCCTGGATCAGTGGTGCAGCCAGAGGGCATTATAATTTATGTGGCATGTGCATGTCTTTTAATCAGGGGAGAGGAGTTACAAAGAAGGAGTTCAGCTCCTCAATATGTTTTCCTTGGTGTGGAGGTTCTGCTGACTGCAGCTCTGAAACATGAGCCTTTTGACAGAAACTGGAAGATATATCAACCGAATTGGACGTGTTGACGTATTGGCTGTGATGGACGGTTTGGGTTTATGGTTTGAAGGCCTGCATGCTGCCGTGACCATGACATGTGCAATATATTATTCTTAGATTTGGATTCTTCAGTTGAATTGATTTGAACCATATATAATTGTCAAAAGTAAAATGGCATGATTGTGAGCTACCTGTCCAGAAGAAGCTCAAGGTCAGCAGACATTTGGAGCAGATTCAGGAGTGAATATTAGGCTAAATAATGTTGGTCATAAATAACAGTGCCCCATGACTGTACTGAAGTAATAAGTAAGATTTTACTGCTCCATCCAACAAAATTACTATAATATATCTGGAGTCGGTTCATAGGGTTATTGATCAACACAAGCGAATCAACACAACTCAGAAGGTGCTGAGACTTCCTCTCTACTCAAGAAGCCTCTTTTTCATTTGAATCTCTAGATGTCTCCTCTTCACCGCTCACTTCCATTTTCACCTTCTGCATCTGAGCAGTGACTGCGAAATGTCAGATCCTCAGACTAATAATAACAGACTTGTTTTTGCTTTGTGTTGCCTTACGTATTTCATACTTCAATCCCAGGTGGTTTGAGTGTCTAATTATAAATTCTAAAAAAACGCAGTGTCAGAAATAACTGCTGGTAGGTATTATTTGCAGAGGTGTGGGACATGGGGGTTTGTGACCTGACATCTGTAGCAGTTGTTTCAAGGTTGACCAGGACAACTCAGAGTTGTGAACTGCCTCTCTAATGATCCCATAATTTACATTTTGAAATAAAAGACAGTAACTAATGCATTATCAACCAACTACTCAATGTGTTGCAAATTCTCAAAGAAACATCCATCAAAGAAAACCACCTGGAGAGAGCAGTGATCGATCTAGGACTGTGAAGGGGTCACATTTTACAATGAAGGGCCAAGAAAAGGTCTAATATCCATGCACATCTCCCTATGGCCTATTTTCCCTATCATAATATCAAAAGGACCTTCCTAATATTGTGTAGGTCCTCCTTTTTGCCACCAAAATAGCTCTCAGTGCACCATGTATTCAGACACCTATTGCCTAATGTATTCCAGTTTCTGACAGTGTGATGAGATATTCAATATTTTTCTGACATGTCCAATCAGAGGTTATAAAATTATTGCTGATGTGTAAACATAAATATATCAATTGTTTGCCCGTTTGCCTCTATGTCATATGGCATCATTTTTTTTCTCACTCCCTCAGGGATGGGTTGAATGCAGATAGATATCCCATGACATAGTAAATTATGTATGTGCTGGGTAACGTGATAAATAACGGAAAGATCATTATAATTATTATTATTATTATTCTAAACGTTGGTATAGAAAATGGAATACGTAGGACACATTTTTCCTTAATATGTAATACATAATGTACTTTGAAACAGGAAAAACTCTAGGTTTACAATTATAGTATGTACAATAGTTAGAGCAAAAAAAAAAAAAAAAAAAAAAAATAGGACTTCCAACCTTGTTTTAAAAACTAGACAGAACCTGAATTTTAATAATTCATAGCTTAACAGAAGATAAATCAACTTATCCCTGTGAAACCTTTCTGCGCTGTTGCTCACAGAGAGGGACTGTTAGGTTCATATCCAACGTTTAACATCCAGACTGATAACATGGTCGTCAGAGAGAAAGGTATAAAATAAGGACGTGACAATTAAAGGGCCGATCCAATCCCAGCCGGGACCAGTGTCCCCCTGGTCCCATCCTTGAATGGGAGAGAGACACATGATTGCTTGATGAAGTACATGGGGAAGTGGATGGCGCGTCATGAAAGAACTAGATGGATGGAGAGGGAGCCATATCTAAAGACAGCAGCCGATGGTGATGGGTTCAGCGTGCAGGAGTAAGAGAGTGATCGGATGATATAAATTGATGCCCGAGACCATGAAGCAGATAATTGAGACTGAGCGTGAGAGAGGGAGATGATAAAGAGAGGTATGAGACGAATAGTGGCCCAAGAGTACAAGAAGATAGATAGATCTACATTAAAACTTTGTTTTGTTTTGTTTTCCAGTTTTTGTGGAAACCACAGAGGCCGACTCAGTGTTAACCAACTCTGAGATGATTGAACCAACTCAGATTAGCTCTTCTGAAATTGGATTTCCCGAGTTTAACATCTCAGTCTTGGTCAAGCTCAAACTCGGACACTAACTCAGAGTAAGTTAAGAACGCTTCTTGAATGCGAAGCTAAGCTAACCAGCGGCTAGGTTCTTCATTTCTGAACATGATTTATCTATCTTTTCATCCAAGCTTTTTGTTTAAGTGATGAAAACATTCCAAAAATTCACCTTTAATATGTTACTTGCATGTCACTGTATACGCAAGGGGTTTAATGTTTAGCTATGAAAATTATAGCATCCTTCCATGGCTCATTAAGCAAATAAAATAATATCCCTTCATGTACCTTCCTGACAGAGTTGCAGGGCCTCCCACTAATTTGCTTCATGACTTACGTCTGCCTGCCTGTGTGATAAGCGATGATAGTCACCTCATCTTGTAAATTCCTGCAGCTGTGAGCCATTTCGTCAATTACAAATTCCCATTGGAGGATTAGATCCCAAAAGGAATGAATAAAAAAATGATTATCTGCATATGATTTGCTTACAGCTGTGTAATTACACTTGACCGCATTTCGTCCTGCTGTGTGATGAGGGGATTGTTGGAGTCGCCTCTTTTTAATTAACCTGGATTAATGTGAATCAAAACTGATACATGAGTTTGAATGACAGCCACCGACTAATTAAAGCTGATTTCTCAAAATAGACAATTTTGTAAATGTAAACGCTTCGTCTAAATGTATTTATGTGGTTGATTTCTCTGCATTCATGTAAGAAAACGGACCACAACATTGGCGACCCTGTCCGGAATTAGATTTTCTGTAGAGAATCTCAACTCAAAATATCCATGGCGGCACATCACTTCCCATCTATATTGCTTCATGAAGAATTTTGTTGTTGCCATCTTATATGTATCTGAGAAAATAGAGCAGACTACACTCTCAACATCCAGCTTAATGGACAGGATACATGCTGATGGAATGTGGTTCAGTTCCTGGGAGAGTTCCCGGCTCCTGCTCCTGATTGGAGGAGGAAAAACACAACCTTCAAATGAATAAGAACCTTTTAACCAAAATGCAGAGAAGACCATGTCGATTTCTACTAGTCGCAAAAAAGGCTTATCTGTTTTAATATTTATTTGTCTTTCATCTCTGTGTGTTTAGTAACCAAATGCTCCATTCTCCGGCTTCCTTCAACTATAGCTCCTCTCTATGGACTTAAAAGCTTTTCAAAGCATCTCAAAATATTTATGAATCTAAACACGGTTATGTTGCTTAAGCCACTGAGTGCCGGTTATAGGTTGCTTTCTGCAGCATCCAGTTCTGCAGAAATCAACCTTTAGAGTCAAATTTGCAGTCTCAAGCAGAAAAGTCCATTCGGGCAGTACAAGAGACTATTGACTCACTATCGCAAGGATGGCTAATGGCACTGAAAGAATGTGTGTGTGTGCTGAGCTGGATTAGGTTGTCCCAACAGCACATACTGTACTACACTTCCTATTGTGAAAACATGACAAGATTGCCTAAGTGCTAATAATTATTGCACAAGTGTGTGCGTTTCAGTGTGTGTGTGTGCGGACAGCAATTCATTGTTTGCATACTTGTACGTATTTTTGCATTTGTGAGCTTAAGAAGCATCGCAGTCCTCAATTTATTCCCTCTATTTCAGCCCAACCACGAGGCAGATTGCCTGAGGTCTCTTTCATATTGTGAATTAATTATTCTCTGCTGGAATTATGTTAGTGCGTGCGTTTGTGCCTGTGTGTGTATTTTATTGACTGTCTCTCTATGCGTACTTTATTGCGAAGGAAATGATAGAGCAGCGTATTGTTTTCCATCTACCATATCCATACCTTATATTTTTGAATGCATTAATCCATGCGTGTTGCATCCCCATTGCCAATCAAATTCCTCTGAAGTGTAAAGAGGAAGAGAGGAAGTGAGAGGGAGGACGACCTGGCGTGAGGGTGCAGGGTGGCTACTCCTCTCGCCGTGGCTCTATGCTTTTCTTAAATGCAACTATGTGCACTGGAAAGCCTCTGCTCGCTGAATTTTAATATACCTTTGGCACCATTGTTTTGTTTTTTTTACTTCTGTGTGTACACAAGCTGCAAGCAGTCGCAGCTGTTTCCATGGCAATATCTAGCTGTGTAAGAAATTCATTAACCCTTTCTCCTAGGAGTTCCGTGTAGAAATCCCACATAGAAAACAGATAGGAAAAGGGGAAGGGGTGCCATGGTGCTATTTTTGACAAATGCCACTATTTATGAAATGCTCGATATTTTCAGAAAATGGTGGTGCTTTTCTGATTACTTGGCTGTTGAAATATAATGTTTCTATACTAAACAGAAAACTGAAGACTGTTGCATCAGGCTTTGACATTTGGATTCTAAAGAAAACTGAAATGGGGACACGTTGGAATGGGCGGTATTCAAATTAGAGGACTACATAAATAAATATGCCAGATGTATAGAATATACCTTTCAGCCTTGAGACCCCCTCAATAAGAGAAACAGTTAAGACTGCATTTGATAAGAGATAAATCACTGGCATGCAGAAAAACAGAAACAAGAGAAATGCGAGACAGGATACAGACAGCCTGCACTTACTCACTCATGCAATGACAAACAAGCACTTACACACACACTCCCTCTCAATGGGGAGGGAGAGGTGACGCTGGAACTGGTTGCAGACATGGCTTCACAACATGCATAGTCACAGCTGTGCTGTTTTGATATTGATAAGCCATTGGGAAGATTAACCTCATGCCAGACCTTTACAAACACTTAATTAATTATTTTGATTCTGTCAATAAAAGGCCACGAGGGTCCGGTTAAATATGCAAGAGCCCAAGTGGTCTATAAATGAAAAGCATTGAGAGTTGCAAAGGGACATGGATGAGGTAAGGGGCAGAATTACAGATGTGAATTGTTTGTCCTCCTTCAATAGCTATTTAGCATCGGGTGGTGCACCTCACCCATGCTAATTTTGAAGCATGCAAGCCATTGGACCATTTAGGATGCTGATGTCGTGGACAGATGGATGTTTCTAGTCAGATATCAGATATTTGAGCTGACTGCAGGGTGGTGAACCTTACGTTTCCTCGCGTTAGACAGTTGGGACAGGTTGACTTTATGTTAAGCAGTTAGCTGGATCTGCCCGCTGTATAACAAAAGTACAAAATAGGGAATATCTCACGAATGGCGTGACATAACATTTCCTTGGTTTAATTAGTATTATTCAGAAGCCCTGAGGACATGCATTCTATGTTGTCATATGTATGCTGCAGCACACACAGTATAAGAGGGAATATTATAATGTGATGCAACACCCTGTTTTTTTTGTTTTGCCATCTACGGTTTGAGTGTAAAGAGCGCTCCTCACAAGTATTAGGAACACTGTGATGCAGTTCAACCTTATCGAGCAACACAATGCTCTATGATTAGGCTTTTTATGGTAGCATAGCAACCATTGCCTGGTAGCCTGCTTTGAGGTAGTGCCTCAGAGCCGTGTGCCTCCAGTCTCATCTCTGTGGTCAATGAAAGCGTGATGAACATTATAGGTGAACCTTCAATTTCTCGAAGCTTTTAAAGTGCACCGTAACACCGTTGTAACGTGGGCGCTTACAGTTTTGTTTTGTTTTGCCAGTGAGATCACAGTACAAGACAGCTGTAGATAATCTGATCATCTGAGCTGTATAATCGTGAGGCGGTCATGCAGTGTGTACTTCAGTCATGTCACTGATTATATATTTAAATGTGTTTGAACTTTAAGAAAGTACTCAAGATTTAGAACAATTTTATACCTGATGAACTGTCAAATCATTGCATATATTTAAGGCTATTTATAGCCTTAGAAATGGATGTTGGTTTGTTTTAAACCAGTATCAGTAAAATCATGTGAAAATGTAATTTTTTTTTTGCCTGAGCTCAGATTTGGCTTTACTGTTTGCATTCATAATTACAATTGACTTTTATCTAGCTTGGGATGAAACTCGGATTCTTGATCTGACCATTTACAATCATGTCACATGGCCATAGATCTGATCTGAAGCCACGCAAATTTAAACATCTCTGATTTTGGAAAATCAGAGTTGTGCTACGTAATAGAACAAAATCAGTCAATGTCTCTGATTTCGCTTTTATACCTTTATGATAGATACATTTGTCAGAGTTAATGCTCTTCATTGTTTTACACGCAGAAACACGTAACCATCTATAAAATTACTCAATAACAAGTGTTCAATTAGCATTGCCGTGACAAATCTTTGCTTTTCCGTCCAGGGACACCAGTTTCCAAAGAAAAAGTTCTTACATTTATGGAAGGAGCAAAGGTGTGAAATTTGTGTGAAAATGTAAAGTCACTTTCATTAAACACATTTACAGAAATATTTATGAACTCGGTCACATTTACTTTTCTTGTAAAGCACATGCTGCTTTAGAATCAATCCTCACACCCACCCATGTCCAAGGTGTAATTTTAGAATTTTAAATCCAGAAAACAATTGGATTTTATTTTCAAAAACAATAAAATAAAACACTTTGAATTATTTCCCTAGCCCTGAATAGAATCCCTTTCACAAAGCCTGGTAAAATACTTGCAACTGATGTTAGTATGTCTTCCTTTGAGTTTGTGTTTTACGATCTACTCAAACTCTTTTTAGCTAGGTCTTGAGCTGAGACGCCATCTAAGCTATGTTATGTATGTAAGCTTAATTGTTTAGTTTCGTCATTCGTTACTTGTCTCAGGTTTGTTTCCATAGAAGCAGAATGCCGGGACTTAACACAGTTTTCATTGTCCCATTGAAGTCACGTTACCCTCTCCTCCATCTACTCAGTTAAGTATGAAATGCACAAAGTCGTAAAGACGCTGGTCATCAAGTCGCCCGTCTATCCATGGTGGTCTCCTGGTCTGCTTTACCGAACCAGGATGAGACAGCCGTCACATTGACTTGATCAGATATCATACATAACATACACAGATATCATACATAAAATGTAGCTCTTCCGCCAACGTATAGTTACAAACCCCAAATGAAATATAACGTCCCTGCAAGAAGCCTTAATTTAATTTTTCTAATCAAGGGGGTGGCTCAAAATCCAACAACCGTGTGATGTTTAGTGAACTCTCATACAATCATCCTTTCTCATGAAACACAAAGATTCACTTTTGTCCCTAACGGACGATGGAGCTCCACGAGGAAAGGACGAGACATGTGGAAGACAGTTAGACGTACATCCAATTACGTAGAGTAGATTGGGGTGTTTGACAGATATGAACAGCGAGAGAAACAGGGGTTGACTGGAAGGCACCAATGCATTAACCATGTGATACTATTTATATCACAGGAGCATGGGTGACCCAGTAACTCACACGTGTTATGCAACATATGAATGGAGCAAAAAGAGCATGGAACATGCACATCTCAGGGGCTTGGGTCTCCTTGTCATTGATGCCAATTAGAGTTAATTGCAGTCATAAGAGACTGTTGTGAAAGGGGACATTATTGTGAGTGAGACCAACTACGACGGAAAGCCTAGACTGGGCATGCCCCAAAGCTAATGGGGATCCCTTGAGCGTGTTGTCCCACACACCAGTTCCATGTTAAAAAAACCATTGCTTCATTGTGAGGATCGTGTTTTCCACTCGGGTTCTCATCAACATAACCTATGGGAGATAAACTGGCATCAAAGAATACATATGTGGAGAAGTCTGCTGTTTCTGCAATTATCCCAATGACAATTACTGTTGCCTTGGAGCCTATGCACGAAAACACTGATTATAATATGAGAGTGTGTCATGCTGGTTTATTTTCAAAGTTTCTGGTGAATAATTTGCAATTGGATCACTGAATCCACTTAGAAAACCAATCTAGTGCTATTGCTAAAGGATAAGGAGCAAACTCAAAAGAGAAAGCCTTCCAAATAATACTTACTTTTAAGGTTTTACTTTTAAGGTTACAAATAAACCAATGTTTCCCTTCTTCTAAATACCGAAAAAAAGAGGAAAAAAAACATACAAGTGAGATTCAGACTCGGCTCTTCTGCATGACAGTAAGGCTTGGAGTAGTTAGTGATTAGTGTCACTTCTCCTGTGTATGACTCTGATACACTGCATCCATCCATCCAGTTTCTGTAAGCACTTGTCTTATGCAGGCTAACCAGGGTTTGAACTTATCACAGCTGACTTTGGATAAGGGGCAAGTCACCATTTCACTGCAGGGCCAACATAGAGAGACATACACCCACTCACACACTCACTTCTTTATCAAAGCTGCCAGAATGCCATTTTGGGACAGTTTAGGCCGATGCTAACTCTTCAATATAACCCTACCGTTGGTTGGAGGGTGTTCCTTTTCAAAAACAAATATTCCTGTTTTTCCTGCCTTTGCCAACTAGAAAAGAACCTGCTTGTTTACTCACAACATTGCGGTCAAACCTTCCTTAACTGAAATTTGGATGAGATGGAGAATCTGGAGGCTCCTTCAGAAACCATGAAGGCTAACTATTTTCTCTCTAAGGCCAAATGTCTGGTAGCAGGAAAACCCACGCTTCAGAGGAAGGCCTTTGTGACTCCTCAGCTGGACAGATAAATTACTGTGCCCACACACTCCAGCCAGAGCCAGAACAATGGGCCTAGCGGCTGCACTCCAGACTTACAAATTGTACATAATGTTACTGACTGACCTGTAACTGAGGTCGGTCACAGGAGAGGGACACCAAGCCCAGGAGAACAATTCTAATCCAGAACCTGTTTAATACAATATTTTTACTGTGTGAGGGAGTGTCAGACACACCGGTGGGCCATTGTTCTAGATGGCTTATGTATAATGACCAACAACCACCACCACCATCATGTCATGTGGAGTGCAGAGGCTCAAGAGTGCTTTTCAGCCAGGAAGGAAGTCCAGAGCAAATGTGACAGGCCTGCCTTTGCCTTTAGGTCTGACTGTTAAATGAATCATGACAAAGCAGAGTTCACTGTCCCCATTTGACCCAATGCTCACATTGACAGTATTCGTAAAATATACCTTGAGTCCAACTACAACCAATCATTATTATTAGTGAATATGTTATATAACTGGGCGTAAAACCTGAGTATATGTATGTTTGACCAGAGATTGTTCAACCATTCTTGACAATCAAAGCCCTGCAGTAAAAAGTCTCACATGGTGAAATTGTCCTATTTCAGACTACATCACATTAAGGCTGTCATGACACCAATATAATCAGTGTCTATAATCTTGGCATCTGCACCCAGGCACATCATCTTATAATCTATCTACGGGTAAAAACTGCACCATTTATCAGCAGGTGCCATTGCTAACAACCTGGGTGAAGATCTTAAATAACATTTGGTTGTCGAAAGCTGTGATGGTCAACAATATGGTTCCCCTCTCTAATATTTCCGCCGTGTGATCCTATCAGCAGAGGGGACGTAACAAGGGTCACTTTCACAGTGGAAATCCCCCCTGCCGGAGAACCGGGATACGGGGTAGATCTTTTGGCAGAGATTGAGCGTTGATGTTAAGCGAATACTGGCTGTTTTGTCTGGCTGTTTGAAACTCTATATATAGAAAAACTACGTTAATACACAGTTTGTTTGAAAAGAGGCAAAGTGATGACAGCAGATACCTGCTTCCACACTGTAGTCACGGTGCTTAAAGTGAGCACTCTAAATTAACTCAAGCACTCTCCTTTTAACACATCTTCCTTGGTACATGTTCTCCAAAAAAATGTTTTATTGTTTAATATCATACATGCAAGGACACCTTTTTTTTCTTCCTGAATGTGGCTGTTGACCTGGACACTCATATCTCTGAAATGGTCGTATTATTGTGCTTCACATGTCTTCACAAGTTTCATATAAGCATGTTAAAATTTGAAAGCTAGCGCTGAACATGTCTAGCTGAGGCAATTTTCAAGATATTTGGTACAAAGTATTGAATTATTACCTCCGACTATGAGGTTATGTTTTCTCTCCTGTGCGTTTGTCTGTTTGTTAGTTTGATTGTAAGCAAGAGTTCGGAAAAACTACTTGACGGATTTGCATAAAATTTCACCCAGAAGTAGGATTTGGCATATGCCATATGCTATTTGTGTGACATTACATGTTTTGCAAGATTTAAAATAGAATAAAATAGAATTATAAGCTGTTTGGAGTAGTGACGTCACAATGTGGGTATTGCTACCTTTGTTCCTTTGAATCCTTTGTTGTTTCTTTGGGGTTGGAGCTGTGGCCTCAGTTAAAAGGTTTCTTTGATGTTCCTTTGAGGTGGAGCTGGGTACTCAGTGGGTTGAACAGAGATGCTGAAGTAGAGTATTTGAGAGATACTCAGAGCGTTTGTTTGAGTTGTCAATAGATTTAGAGGCTGCCAATAACTCAGACATTAATGGAGAAATCTGAATGAGTCTTTCCTAAACTTGGGTTCTATTGTGTCCTGGCGGAGGTTTGCGCCCTCTGAGCGCTTTTTCAGGTCGAAACGGTTATTACATTGCCGCACAGAATCAGTAAAACTATTATGTGTACCATTATTTTGTAACATAAATCACAGTCAAGTTATGCAGATCGACAAGTTTGTCTATCCTGGCCTAACTGGACGTAAGAAATTGCTGGGAAACAACTGTTACCTGCAATGTCTCCTGATTGTTGCTAAGCTATCTATGCCAGTAGCTCTCATGGTCAACACCAAATTAGCATGGTTGAAGAGACATAATGTCAATTTGAATTGATTTTATTGACAACTTTTTTATAAATTTCTTGCTGTCTTCCCATTTGGTCGGTCCATATAGATAATGAATGGGATGTTGACATATTGCTGCTATCGCACTCGCTCATAGATATAAGGCATTTATTTTTAAATTGCCAGGCAGGACCGTGCAGCTTATAAGTTATAGCTTTTAAAATTGTCCGTATTTGCTCACACAATCAAAATGCCAACAAATTGCTTTTAATGCAATATATTGGCCACATCTCTGTGCCTACAGGACATACAAGAAAAATACTATTACTATTAATTGTCTTACAAAAAGTTGAGGTTGAGTGAAACATTTTATGTTCAATATACCAGAATCAGCATAAAGAAATAAAATGACCTGAAGTCAATGTTATTTTAGATCCTCTGGGCTGTTCATGCCACATTGACCCTACTGATTGTGATCAGATCAATAAATGGCCACATTTATTGGAGGGGATTCTGCATCGTAAACATGACCACCCAGAATTAAAATGTATTTTCACAGCAGAGAGCCCCTCAAGTCGAACATCAAAATTAGTTGGTTTGTTTTGTGGACATTAAATGGCACGTCAATGTCATGTCATTCATTTTTAACAAAGTCAATTACTCAACCTTCCCAAGAGGCTAATTGAATGCTGCACACGCCAATAATATGTCGTTTAAATTATGCATTACATGCCACAGTTCTTAGTTTGGCTAGCCAAACTAGCTTTTTCTCATCAATATTGTAAAAGACTGTAAAAAATGCTTCAGCAGAGATGTCAAATGAACCACGGTCTTTGTGTGTTTTGGTGTTTACTTTTGTGGTCTGCATAAATTAATGTGCAGTTTTAGGACAAAGTAGGAGTTTGAACGGCGGTTAAATGGGTTTTCAAAAATCCCTGCCAAAAAAGAAAAAACTGATCTAAAATTTTACTTAGTTATTATAATTAAGATTCATAATAATACAATAAACGGTAAATGTTATGTATTATTTCGTTTCTCAAAAAAGTATAATTAATCTTCTATTTTTTTCTAACTTTAATTTACAAAGAATCAGAGATGGCTGACTTTAAAAAAACACAAGGCTCCATACAGTCAGACCGACAGATTCTGATGCACCGACCACCAAAGATCTCCAGTTGAGCAACTCTGGGTTTCATGTATTTCTTCAGGGCAGACCATCGTATAATTTGCCTTGATAAGATATTTCCCCAAAAAAAACAGGATTGCAGAGGTAAAAAAAAACAAAAAAACATGCATCCTTTCCTCTGTTTAGAAAATATATTTGTTATCAACTACTTTAAAACTAATCATCCCTGAAGCAGCTAATTCTATTACAAGTGTGTAAACTTCGTCTTGGCCTTGGTGATCAAAATCATGCAGACCTGACGGGAACAGCTGCAGAGTCCACTCAAGGGAAAAGGAGGTTTGTGTTTGTGTTTCCGTCCGTGTGCGTGTCTGTGTGTGTCATTTTGTGAGCTGGGGTTAGCCGAGGGACCTGAGCCGTCTCAAGGCAGCTGCGCTACGCTTACAGAGAGAAAGAGAAGGAATGAATCCGATAAAAGCAGCACATGCTGGGTTGGTTTCATATGTCCATCATTGACGGAAAGATTACTACTTTAGTGAACTAATTAAACCTGGTTATGATTGTATGTAATGTACACTCGTAAAACCAGAATCAGACTCAACATTTATTAAAAATGATTTATGCCATAATTACCCTACAGTACACATCCTATCACTGCAGTCAACACCACAAATACGCACATGAGTGACTGATTTGTTTTCTACCTCCGTCTCTCTGTGTCTCTCTGATATGGTCAGTGTTGAATTAAGCGCACTTGAAGCCTGATTATGCATTCTTCCGTAATGCAGCCTTCAGTGGCCACTAATTTAGAAACAGAATCTTCCCCTGGGGTTCTTTCTGCTTTACTTGATATATATGGATGCCCATATAGATGATTCACCTCATACTCCAAAGGCAAAAGGCTGTGAACTGGGCAGGTCCTACTGGGTCAGGGTTTGGACCTCCATGTTTCTCCTCCTGGCAGGCCGTGCTTTCACACTAACCCAACCCATGGAAGCAGCGGTCATTACTGCAGACAAACCAAGCCCTTCTATGGTGTTGTCAGGCCAAATGTAAACTAATCTGTCAACCTAAATGTGCAGCTCAGTATTCTGCATGTATTAGACACCCGAGGGAAGAAACTCATACTGTACAGCATCAAGCAAAGACAAGACCAAAGCCAACGGAAGGGCCCGTGCATCCTGAGAGAGGACTGAGGACAATAAATCTGAAGGGAATTACAAAGTGCAGGTTGTAGTTATGGGGGAAAGATCAGATGTGAATTATTCCTGTCCACTGTGGAGATAACTGTGATTGGAAATGTGTTTTACACTGTCGCAGTTCTTCATCACGTCATCATAGTCATGAAATAATAACAGTGTTGTGAGAGTTTTGTGACCTACATACTTAAGTATGGCTAAGGCACCTGTCCCTTGGGCATCTTCTGGTCATTCGTGTTCAGATCCAAGTTGGTGTGCAAAATGTGGCACATTGGTGCCTCCTGATCTCAGCTGACACAGCTGAGAGAAAAATGGTGGTGACAAACAGCGCTGATATGCACAGATGTGGACTGTCCTCAGGGAGCCATTTTACACGCGCGTCATTGATTTCCCAACTGAGGGTAACTGTGGATCCAGAGGTCACACCCCAGTGCCCCCACACAGATATTCACCCTTTTAGGGGAATAGGTTTGAACGCAGTGAGCAACCAGAGGAGTCTAACATCGTGTTGTCCACACATGTCACCACTCTTGTCCCATGACACAGGCCTCCTCTATCAGAAGGGCAGTCCAGAACTACATACATAGATGTACAGATAGATAGATGTGATCCTGATAAGTAGCCCTTGACATCATGTGGTTAGTCTCGTAGCGGTCCAGTTAAGCTATTGGTTCTTTCCCTGTGAAGCGCATAGGAAGCCACTCCATCATTTTTCCCACACTGTCAGCCCAGAAGTGGCGTGCGATGCTCTCCCTGCACATTTATCATGCCATTACGGCTGGGAAAGAAAGCAAAGGAATGAAAAAGAAGAAACAAATATTTTCAATGGCATTTGGAATTGATTTTAGTTGTGTATGCCAAAATATAAAGTACTGCTCATTGGACCGGTAGTTTAATATCATGCTGTTGTCCATCACTGTCATTCCTGCTTTCAAAATCGTCAATCTGTTTGTCAAGTTAAGTTAAAAATCCGTTGCTTGTTTTCTTAATTTTTTGCATATTAGGTTCATTGCAGAATTACTGTATTTGCCAATAACAAAAAATACACAATGTGATTTCTGCCCCAGAATGTTAATAAAAAGCAATTTCACAAATGTTCATTTCTGCTGCATAGATTCATTTTGGTTGGATAAAGCACTAAACTACTGGCATGAACTCTTGTCCTACCATTGTATTAACTCTGGTACATCAGGATCTGAAAGACAGGTAGAATTTATGAATCTGCCTCCTTCAGCACAGAGCTATTGATAGACAACTCGTCCGGTCGCATCTTATTGACATTATTGATTGCGCTATATTTCAGGTTGGGGGCTGTGACCTTAGCTACTGTTGCAGATTGCCTGACCGTGACTCACTTCACATTAAGGGTCACATGCAGCCCTCATACAACCCATAGCACCAGCATGACATCACTCCTTCTACTGTGAAGCCCTGTGTATGATTTTAAGATATATATTCTTAAGATTAATACTTCTCTGTGGTTGAATGGATTTAAATAAAAATGTAAGAAAATTACAAATAAATGGTGATGATGGAAATAAGGAGCAGGACATTACTTGGGATTATAACCAGTTGCCTTATATTGTGTAGGACCCTGTTTACCACCAGCTTTCTGTGCTGTGGTATCTGGCAGATTTTGGCAGCAGATGTGTCAATATCACTAATAAGTGCCTTTGGTTTCCTCTAGAATCACTCAGTCATCGTGAAAATGTAGCAGAATATTGAAATTCTGAGGTCTTATTATAAATGGCCAAACATATACACATATCAGTACAATGATAAGTCTCTTGAAATGTGTCTCCTTCATTTTGTACAGTTTTTTTTCATTGGCTGTACGTGATTTTTGCATGTCCCACACACTGCTCTTTGTGGGTTTTTAAGAAACCCTTTGATGTTTTCAGTGACATGACTACCACCATTGTGTCTTTCTTCAATGGAGGCTGAAACAGCTGGCTAATTGCAGAATAAATATATAGACTTATATTTCGTAATTTTCATCATAATTTATGTGCAGTTGGATGTTGCCAAGCTTAACATGTCCACTGTGCCATAGTGGATGTATAAATCACGTCAATTAAAATACAAACCTTTCAGAAATCTGAAATATATTTGTTAAACAGTTCACAGTTACTTGCTAACTGAATCATGTTGCTAGCTGAAGGTCCACCATGTGCTCATGGAATGCTAATATTAGCCAAAAATACCCATCCTGTCATTGTCCACCCTACAATATGTTTGCCATAATTTCATTATTATTCAAATACTTTTCCCTTTAACTATGTAATGTACATTTATAATCACTATGTAATAGCAATGTAATTACTCTACTTTGAATTTGTCCATGACAGGGTCGACATATTTTACTGTTTGCATGTACATCTGCTTGCGTCTGCTTGCAGTTAATTTATAAAAAGTGTTTGAGCTTGACCAACATGCATTTCTAACAGCTAACATCTACTTAATACAATGAATATGAAGTTCAACGGAAAATCTCAGCTTTTACTTTTGGAAATGGGTAAGTCTCAAAGGCACCTTATGGTGATATTGACTCAGATAAGGAAATTAAAGTTGAGTAAGTTGTAAGTTGGGGCCTTGTAATCGGACTTGTTCTATCCAGTACATGCCTCAGATGCTTGATTGATGCTTGGAATTTGGAGGTCAGGTCAGGTCAACGCATTGAAGTTATTGATTGTTCCTCAAATCATCCCTGACTTTTTTTTTTACCTCCACCAAGGAGGTTATGTTTTTTCTTTATTTGCTTGTTTCTTTGTTTCTTTGTGTTGTGCTGTGCTTGTGCTGAAATCTTACACAGAAGACATATATCCTTCATATGAGTAGATTTTATTGTTATATCATGACCTCAAAGCGTGAACCATTGCGAGGGAGGGCACTTCTGGATTTTTTTCTGAAAGAACTCGTAAATAAACCTTAGATTCCAACAATCAAAGTGTTACAGCATTTAAAATCAAATTTAAAAATTGTAAAAAGCCACTTGGAGCGTTGACATCACATTGTTAAGGGGCAAATCTGCATTACATTTCTTAAATAAAGTGTTTGATTGGTTCTGCTCACAATAATGTCTACCTTGCAGGCCTGGTCCTTCCTATATGCCCTGCTTTTGCGCCCTGAGGGAGGTTTGCACTCTGTGGGTGCATTCTAGTTTTTCCAGTGCAGCTGAGTGCATTATCCTGCTATATTGGGTCACTGTCATCCAGTGTACCAGGGTGCACTCGTTCTACAACAGTGTTTTGGAAGCAGAGTATAATCCACATGAATGGCAGGACCCAAGGTATCACAGGTTTGCCTGGTTTACCTTCGTCTTGCAGCGTAGCCTCCTGCCATCTCTTCCCCGGCTAAGTGGACGCATCAGATCGTCCACATGATGTGAAAGGAAACATGATTCATCAGGGCAGGTCACCTGATTCCCTTGCTCCATGGCCGATTGTAGGCACTTTTGGTAGATTACAGGAGTCAGCCTGGGCATTCGGATGAGTCTGCCGCCACTCCGCCTCATACAAAGCTAGCAGCAGCAAATGCATTCTAACGCCCTTCTATCAGAGCCACCATCAAGTGTTTCAGAAATATGTGCTAAAGTAGCTCTTTCACTTTATCAGAAAACATGGGTCAGCCTTCACTGCCGCACACAATCAGTCAGCCTTGGGTGCCTGTGAACCTGTCGTCCATGACCCCGTCACTGGTTCACCCCCTGTCCTTCCTTATAGACCGATTGGATAGGGGCTAACCTTTGCAAACTGGAAAGATCCAACTTGACCTGTAATTCTGGAGATGCCCAGTCATCGCACCATTGGACTCCTATCAAAGTCGTTCAAATCTTTGTACTTTTTTTCATTTTTTCTGCTTCCATCACATCAACAAAATGTTTCCTTGCTGCCTAATATCTCACCCACCGATAGATGCCACTGTAACAAGATACTTCATAGTTATTTTGAGTTCATCTTTCAGTAGTTGTAATGTTATGGCTGTATATTGTTGTTGGAAAAAGGTTTCCTACAAATCATCAACTGTAATTTGTCAGTAGACACGTCATATTCTCATTAGTTTGACACATGTGTCCATGTGCAGCAGGGTTCCAGTTTTTATTGATTAATCATATTTAAAGTTTTCCAAGCATGAAAAATGTATGTCCCTGTTCATATTTTGGCATGATGTGTAGGACATCTCTGGAAGTGTGGCAAGTTAAGCCTCCACCTGGCCCTGCTAGGTCCACCTGCTTCTTTGCTGGCAGGTGAGGCAGGGAGGGGGCTGACTGTTGCCATAGGGAACAGGCAAAACAGTGTAAAGGATTTCTTGTGGTGGTAATCTGGAGGACCATGGGAGATCACTTAGCTCCTCAGGGTGGAGGGCATCAACATCACTTGTGTCCTGATTCAAAAGACAAAACATAAATAATTCCATTATCCTACCTAAATTTTATGGGATTTTCTGCAGAAAGCTCAGCTCTACTCAGAGATATCTTAAAAATATGAATACATACGTCTTAAATTTAACAATATTATATTTCCAGACACATATGATGAATAAAGAGCATAATGATTAAAATAGAAAGATGGGTCCCATTATAACCAAATATAAAAACTAGAGGTAATGCAGCATGTGTTTGAAAAGAGCGTGCCCATAGTTCAGTTATTAACCTGGAAGGATGCCAGTGATTTGCATTTCTCAGCAGGATCCAGTTAAAGGGGGGGAAAATGGGGAAACCCCCTTGAACCGCTCAAAGCCCACAGAGGTTCTCACTCTCATGAAAGTGGGCCTCGCAGTGGTTGCAAAACGAACCGCATCCAAACTATGCCTTATGAGTGAAGCGTGATTTAGCACAGAATTACTCTACAACAGCACGGCCATTGGTTCAGAGAGGGAAAGACAGCTCCATCCGCTCCTGGGAGGACGGGACTGACGAGGGGTGGCCAGCGTGGAATGATGAGGAACCAGGAGAGGTAGAATGCGTGGGAAATATACCTCCATAGAGCATGTGGTGAGGAATGGCGGTAAAACAAGAGCCTGAACAAATGTGATAATAAGATAAGCGGAACAAAGGTTTAGAATATGGAAGAAACAGGCTATAATAGACAATGTAAGCTTGCTGTATAGTTGCCATGGAGATGTGCAAGTCTCCCAAGCCTCGTCATTTCTCTGACTCCTCCCGTGAACGCTGAGATAAAAATAGACATGGATACAGAACAAAGAGCTATTTAAAAGAAGAAGAAGATGAGGAAGAAGAAAGGTTGTGAAAAATTGGGACATGTGAATAGAAAGGTTGTCTCTGTATCTTTGTGTGTTGTATTGTGAATAAAATGGTTGAACTCAAGCATTCCCTTCTTTCAAAAGGTGAAGCAGAGTAAGTGACAGACATTGGGCAAGGAAATCCCATTATTACCATCTATCATTATTAATGCAGTATAGGAACAGCCTGAGCGGCTGCCGCTTTTCTCATTTCTTGTTACAATGAGCACATATACACAGGTAGAGATGATTCTTAGTCCACAAGAGATACTTGTAACATATACACAAAATATACACTAAACAGTTTTCATTCACACAGTTCTAAATGTTTTTCAAGATGCAACTGCTCTAATCTATATTTGTGTGCCACTTTCATACATTATTCTGAATCTTGGCTGGTTTGGAGAGTGCAGTATTTTCACAAGACAGACGCATCAAAATAAGATTGTTAAAGTAAACTTGATTAGTATACAGACTACATTTTTGTATATTCTGTTATGGCTTTGTTGTTTATTATGTAGGAATATTGTGATTGTGTTTCCTGTTTTATTTTCAACGTTTAATACTGTTTATTTCCTTGTGCTTTCCCTTTTCCTGGATTCAACTCTGAGTTTTTCACCTGTCTCCCTCCTTTAGTTTCTGCGTTACCATTACTCCTCTCCTTTCTGTGTGTGTGTGTGTGTGTGTGGGTGTGCGTGTGCGTGGGTGTGGGTGTATGTATGTAAGTTTGTGCACGTGTATATGTGTGAGGGTGTATTTGTGTATGTATATGTGTGTGTGGGAGTGTGTTTGTGTGTGTGTGTGTCTGTGTGTGTATATGTATATGTGTGTGTGGGTGTGCGTGTTTGTTTGTGTGTGTGTGTGTGTGTGTGTGTGGGTGTATGTATGTAAGTTTGTGCACGTGTATATGTGTGAGCGTGTATTTGTGTGTGTGTGAGTGTGTTTGTGTGTGTGTGTGTCTGTGTGTGTATATACATATCTGTGTGTGTGTGTGTGTTTGTAAATGTTTGTTTGTGTGAGCGTGTGTTTGTGTGTGTGTGTCTGTTTGTGTATGTGTGTATGTATTTTGTGTGTGTTTGTATATGTGTGTGTGCAGGATTCCTGCTTCCTCAGTGTCTCCTGCCTGACTTCTGAATGTGCTCACCTGTACTCTAGTGTCCTCGTTACTCTGATGGGTATTTAAGTCTGTGTCTCCGCTGTGTTTTTGTCAGACATCCTGAGTTACCTGCCTGTCTCCTCCGTGTCAGCGCTGGAGACACCTTCCTGTTTGACTCTGTCCTGCCTCCTTGTGTTCCCTAAAATCCAGTCTTATAAGAGTTTTGATACTCTTGTGGATTAATATTAGGTACTTTGTCTACTTTGCAATTGGGCATCCTTATTTGCTACTTTATTATTTTCATCTGTTTCGCTTATTTTTCTGGATTGTTTTTGCTCTAATTTAAATTCATAGTTTGCGTTATTTGTAAATCAGAATCTTTTTCAGTACTATTTAATTAAAATTGAATTTATCATAGTCCCCTTGGGCATATTCAAAGAACTGTTGCATGAGCTTGACGTTGAGGAACGCAAGTTTTTGTATGATGGTTTAATATAATATCTGTTAACGGGAATCATTGATATGTTGGTGTTGATGGTTGATGTCTCATTCCTTTTTCTTTTTCATCGTTTTGTATTTTGTGACAAAGCAGCTGCATCCTGCCATCATAAATGAGCAATATCCACCTTCTTGACTTTTCCACTCTGCTCCAGCCAGAGGGGTGTTTCCTCAGAATCACCCAACCTTCTGAAGAAGATGAAGGCCCTCTCCCCCCTGAAATCAACTATGGACTGGCCAGCATAGTATATATAACCTTGCAGATAGGACATGGCGTGGGTTTTTTCTGGTTTCTCTGGGTACTGTTTTGTTGAGTTGTTATAGATGGAGATGAATGGCTAATAAAATATGTATGGCTTTAAGGTTTATAATGTCTGTTGGTTCATTTATTCATTCCTATACCAAAATCTAGTTGAACATAATAAATTATTTTCACAGCAAACACTGATATATGTGAATAGTTCTAATTCATTACAAAGCATGTCATTTTTTGACAGCCCTAATTTACATATATGGATCTAAATCTTAATATTAATGCTATTGAATATGTGAAACAGACCTTCTTTAGTTTAATTTGTATGTGCGTTGTCTTCTAAGCCTAAATATACTGTAACAACATATGGTTTAAAAAATGTTATATCCTGCGACCTAGTTGGGAAAACAAAAGGAACTTCCCCATGGTAAATAAATAAATGGAAAGATAAAATGCACATTTGGGATCCCTGAAGGGACTTACAGTATCGTTCCTATGGTTTAATTAAAACAATACTAAAGCATCACGCATAAAACATCATTTAATACAGTATCAAACCGAAAATGCTAAAGGGTTGCCCTTGGAAAAATAGCACAGCCATAAGGAAAGTACATACCCACAGGCTACAGAATATAACATCCACCTGAGATGCCTGGGTCATGGTCATTACAGAAACAACCATAAGCCAGCGTATGTATAGATGTAGAGCCAAAGAAAACCATTAATATCAGAAAAAAACATTTATAGGTCAGAAAGAAAAGATTTGCAGATGCAAAGCATTGGATATTTTAAGAACATTATATTAATTTAATACAGATACACCTTTAAAGGCATTTTTAAGTCAATGTTTGTTTTTCTATCTTATTAGATATAGCAGGAAACATAACCTTGAATATGAAAAAATGTAAGAAATCGTGTGTTAAGCGTGGTTATTTTGATTAGGGCGTTCATTTCTTTTTGGCATCCTATCTAGAAAAACATAATATGAATCTTAGTGTGTATATTTCATCTGGGATGTGGTCCCCTAGCAACAGTCCATTCATCCACTGCTTCACAACAACTCCCATTCATTTGGGGGCTCAAACTGACGGGTGTAGCAGGAGTGGTCTGAAGTGATGATACAGTTTTCATCAGAAATAAGAAGCATTGTCCCTCCAGACCTCTAATTTGTGAAGGGCAAAGCATCCCTCTCCCTCACAGTACATATAAGATCCTGTTTTCTTTTGTGTTGGATTTACCACGGCCATCGGTCACTTGGCGGCACACCGGACAGAGTTATGATGATAATCTTGACGCAAATGCCCCTCCACTACCTCATTCCTTCATCCAACCGGCTTTGGACCAGGAATACATGGATCAAACCTGCCTTTGCAGCACCATCTGGTGACCACTGCTGTGATTCAGGGAGCCTGTTAACATATGAGTGAAGGAAGAGAAATTCCACCTCCACTCATATTTCTGCTTCCAACCTGTAATACTAGTCTGATCCTCTGGATGGTGTCTCAATCCTGTGTCCTTCCTCCTCCTCAGTGAAGGTCTGCCGGATTTTATAATTCACACATAAACACTTAATCCTGAGACTCTTTTGCTAAATTATTGGTACAGTTCCACCTTAAAAATGATATTTGCTAAACGAGGAGTGACACGTCCTTTTCACATGCATTCTCTCAGTTATCATTTCTTCATCCAGGGTGCTGATCAGAGGTGCTGAAAAGATTATTCTGCCACAATCCAAGACATAAAATGTGTTTTGAGATTTTCTTAGCATGTAATGCAAAAAGAAAATGTAGTTTTTCAGATCAAAGATTGGAAAACACTTATTTATTCTTTAAATACAACACAACCCGCATTGCAATGTCATAAACAGCTACAGAATTAATTCTCTAATTTTTGTGCATTTTCTGCTACCCTGTTTCTCATTTCACCAGAAACATACCAGCTGAGGGTTGACCCTTGTGTGGCCAAGCCTGACCTTTGACCTCTCTGAGAAAGGGACATCCACCTTGTTCAGACAAAAGATTTATCTATTTAAGGAACTGTTGTTATTTTGCTTTAGCTATTCCACATGAGAGATGTCAGTATTCGGGTTCATTTCACACCTCCCTGATGAAAAGATGAAATTAAGCTATTAACCTTTTAAAAAACTTAAAAGTGTCTTTTCCCCCATGCTAAAAACTTAACATTACTTATATGTCATAATTAAAACCTAATAATATTCAAGACGGCTCTTAATGTTCTGAATATTTTGGTAAAATGTTTGTTTTTAAGGATGTCATTGTGAGATGGTTTGTGGGGGATGTTTGAAAATGTGAGGGTTCGTGCTACAAGATCATGGTAATTAAAGAGAACAGAGATTATTATTAGATTGTACAAAGTTAGCTGTGGCACTCTGCTAACCTAACGAACCACAACATTCTTGCTCTGATCATCCGTCAGCTTGTCAAGATTCTTTTCTAACATCGTACACAGAAGCTGCTCCGTTGTCTTCTTTATCTTTATTCCCGGAAAGATAAAATTAACATCGCTTAGCAGCCTAAAAATAAAACAAACGGCTTTTTTTAGATATACTTAAAAATCAGACAGATCCTTCTCTAACGTTCTAGAGAAAGGAAGAGATCAAACATTGAATTCAGTTTTAAATTTGGGTTCAAGTAAAAGTAGCAGTAAAACTATGTAACAATATTACGTATAAGTCAAATGCACATTTTTAATATCCCACTTAATTGATAATGCAAGCTTTAAAAAGTTTAAAATTTTTAGAATTCTCATAATAAAAAACAAACAAACCTATATGTAATTATTATTATTAATGCATTTTATCCATGTTCCCTATGCAGCCACAAATCCGTCAACATCTAACACCGGTCCCATGCCCAGATTAAAATGGGAGGTTTGCATCCGGACGGGCAAACCCTCCTACGCCAAATCAATATGATGACCGCAAAACTGGTTTCTTAACTGGATGGAAACACATGTTCTTCTGTGGTGGTGAAAGGGAACAGCCGAAAGACGAAGAAGAAGATCCACTAGACTTTATCTGAGTAGAAAAAAGGAAGCTTCACCCATAAGGGAAAGAGATATTTAAACCACAAGGAAAGTGTTTTGACCTTATGAGCAGGAGCTCTCACTTGTGTTCTAGGTAGTGAACGCAAAAGGGAAATCACATGTATGTATAGAATCCAAAATAGGCTTCTTCAATGTTTGGCTGGCATTAGAGAGAGGATGAGGAGCATGGACATCTAGAGGAAGCTCTGAGTAGAAACAGGTGGTTTGTTTGACGACGATGCCTCCCTTTGCTTTCCATGCATATTCAACTGGGCAGAGATCCAAAACTAGGTGGGGGGATTATATTCCACGTTTGACCTGGGTACTTTTCATGTTCAACAAACTGGACAGTGTTTCTAGGGAGAAGAATTTGTGGTGTACCTTGTTTGGCCCGCTGCCAACGTGAGCCAATCCTTCAAAATCGAGAGAAAAAAGGATGTATTTACAAACAAGAACTGAGTCCTATCTACCTGCCATGGCTGTACTCTACATACAAACCCTGTGTCTAACCATCAAGAAGATTTTTTTTATTCAGCTGCCATCATACTGTATGTCCAAAACCTTGTTCCAAAAATTGGAAAACCCTGAAGGGTTTTTGGTGGACCGAGTCTTTCTATCACATAAAACATTTAACAAATTGTTTGCTTCATTTAGACACAAAAAAAATGCAGTTAAGTTTAGGAAAACATCTGTGAGCTGAGTTTGCTTCCATACGGGACATTAACTGCTGGTCCAATTGATGAAAATTGTGACTGAACCCCAACCTCCTCCCTCTGGGGACTTCCTCTGGGCTCTTTCGCAGATTGTCTCATATTGACGTTTCCATTGAAGGTACAATAAAGCCTGGCTCATCTTATTCACATGCAAAAAGGGTGCGTTCTGCATCTGAATGAGACACACAAGGATGTGAGTGTCTAACAGTACATTACCCGCTGAGAATGAAGCTCACCATATAATGCATGCTTTTCATAATTTTGTTGGAAAAAAAAGAGGCAAAAAAAGCAAATAGATGAACGAGTCGATCCGTAAAAAAGTGAGTTTTACTCTGGAAATTGTTTGGCTTTGGCAGAGCTCTTAACTCCCTTGTGTGCTGTCTAGTTCTATTGGTCTTAATTTCAATCTCTACTGATATTTGCTTTTCAAAAAGTACATAATAGCTTAAATTCTGCTCTGGTTACTCTAAATGTTTAATTTCATTTTGTCTCATTGTTTCTTTATATTTCATGATTATCAAATTGTTCACCACGCACCGACTGCAGTGCAACACTCACCTCTCACAACAAGCATCCAATCAAAAGCATTGTTACACAATGCTAAAGTCTGACACTTCATTTAATCAAACATGGTGGGTGGTAATAAACGTTTAACATTAAATGTCGCTGTATACCATCTAGGAAACCCTTCCAAAAGACAAATGTTAGTTTATTAACTGCGTTTCAAGTCCAGGTCACTGGAATAATGATGACTCATCAATAATAGAGGCACCGAACAAACCTTCAACCCCAAGCAACAGTATTTGGTACCCTGGGAATGAGATTGCATTACATCCGGTGACCTTTCTCAAGAACCAGTAATCCTACCTCCATTGTGAATGAACAAGTCCCCCAACTTAACACAAAAGCTTTCAGAGAAATCATGCAAAGATCAAATACACCTACACACTGACCTGTTAGAGTTTTAAATCCCCAAGAAACCCTTTGTGTAGGATATGATTTACTCTAGAGACGAATGAAACCTCTAATTTGAATGCAGATTATGATTCCTGACTTCACAGAGCCAGCTTCCATGGAAATAAATATGAGTTGTAAACTATTCTTCATTTTGCCAGGACCTCCTGGGTCATGGCTAACGAGCCCTTGCCTTTAGGACATTTTGCATTTGCACATTTTAAGAATGGCTCTCATTTAAATGGTGGTTCTTTAGGAAAAGGAGAACTGCTGTGTTCCACGTATTTGTTTCCGCCTTTAGCTTATCGGTCCTAAAACTGATCATGGCAGCAGAAAAAGAGCCGCCTCGTCATCGCTCATAGAATTGTATATCATGGTGAAGAGCCTGACTAAATAACTGCCTCAATGCAGTCACATTCACGACAACCATCTCATCCCAGAGAATGCAACTATTCACACAACATCTCCCACAGCTTACACTGCAAAAAGCCTCCATGTAGCTTCTGTCATCCCTCTAATTTCCCTGGGGATTTTATGTATGAGTGGGTTTTTGGAGATCGACACATACAGTGCACCCCTCAAAAACTCCTGCTGCCAACACCTGCCTCCTAACATTCCTGCAGTGTGTCTTTGTTAATAGCCTGTCCTTTTCTATCTGTTTTCATCTGGTGTTCTCAGCTGAAGCCTCAGCAGTCGTATTGGTGATGATGGCCAGTCACTGGCCGTGTACTATGGTCGCTCTTTTTAAAAGGAGGCTCTCTGTTTAGAACCTGCACATAAACCTGTCACTCTCTCTGGACCTGTTCTTGGGAGGAAGATGCGTTGTTTGTGGCACTTCGGCGGTCCTCCATATTTTGTCCTGTTAGACTGCATATGGCACTCTAATCAGCTAAAGGGCTATGTGATTTACATTCAGTGTCAGTTCCCTGCTCTTGTATCACTATTCCAGACACGGCCAAGGTCACTTTGAATCCGACATGTAGTCTATCCACTTTTTATTATCAAGCATTGGCTGTAAACGGTAAGGACTCTACTGTTTTGCCCTTTGCCCGTAAAGAATAAAAAATGACTTCATGTTATGGATGTGCATTACGTGCACATCCATAACATGAAGACATAACACAACATACACGGATTAGCCAAAGCTGTAGCCATAACCACTGACTGCTGGAGTCAGAGTAACATTGATCATCTAATTAAAATGACATCCAACCGTAGGTAGGTGTCAGATCTGATCAATTTTATCAAGAGTCAAATTGTGATGCTACATGACTGGGTCAAAGCATCTGCAGAAGTGCTGGTCCTGTTGGGTGTTCATGGTATGGCATGGTTATTACCTATAAAGAAGTGTAACAGCTAATACCAGTGACAGAGTGACAGGAAACCAGTGTCCATTGATGCACACGGGGCATCGAGGCTAGCTCGAGTTGTCGGAACCAAAAGAAATTGCTGAAAACGTTGATGAACATTCTCATTTGTCAGAACACCCAATGCATCACAGAACTGAATTTTGGCAGATGAAAAGGGACCAACACTTCAGTAGTCAGCAGTTCGTGCCAAGGCCGCAGGAGTCTACAGGGAGTCTGTCTCCAAATGATAATAGGCAAAAACCATTCAAACCATGTGCATTTCAATTCCTTACATTATTCTAATTCTAAAACACTAGCCAAACTTTTTACTATAGTCCTTTGTAGCATTTAAATAGAAAAACAAACAGTTTCAAAAGTACAGCGCCCCTCTGGTGATATTTAAGAAAAAAAATTATCTGGTGGCCACAACTTAATATCGTGTTCCCACGCATTATTAAGTTGTGGGGACGAGAAGGTTGTGGCTGTAGTAGTAGGTGAACTGCAGGTGTGAAGACATGAAATTTGTAGTGGAGCGTTTTTTTAACTAGCCAATCCCTCCGACTCCTACAAATTCCTTATTATTTCCATCAATATCCAAGAAATAATTCCTTAAAAAATGAGAAGAGAATATTGAAAAAGATCGTATTACACAGTGTGAAAAAAGGTTGAAAAGAAAACCTGGATCTGCACCTCATCATCACACTGTGTTTCATGGAAACCTGAAACCAAAACCACTCAACAAACAAATACACAGATGAAGATTTCATTATTGCCCCACCTGCAGGTCAAGAGAATGCATAAAGAATGAAGGATTCTCTAAGCATAGATTATGTTGTTGTTGTTGCTGAATGTATGTGTTAACAGTGAGGATCAGAATGACAGCTGTCTTGTATGAAGCGCTCCTGTGAAGGTTGAACATGCATTAGCAGTCCCATTCATGTGTCATCTCCTGTGTGGAATGGCCCTCTTCTCACTGTGCTGCATTACTATAACCTATAGAGAAAATGTCCTGTCCTTTTAAACATGATAATGCCCTTCTGACGCATGAGTGTGTCACACCAGTGTTGTGGCAGAGAAGAAATTTCCACTTTCCACTTTTTCTACAGAAGTGGAAATTTGGTATTTTTATATCCTTGAAAAGTCGGGGATATTATGGAATCGTCGTTTCCCCTGTCCATCACAGATCCTTTGTGTTAACACAATTACTCAGAAACTATCACGGATAATGAGAGTAAATACGTAAATACTCATGGATATTTTTCAAGTTTTATTCCCCCATATGCCTTAATGCAAGGAGGGTCTGTGTTGATCTGTGAGGATCTGTGTTGGTTTTGGAAAAGGTCAGTTGCATTCATTTGCCACTAGGCGAAGCTTTAAGTCCAAAAGTTTTCAGGCCATAATTTCACAAAAATTGGTTTTCTTTAGTCCAAATTTTGTTTTCTATGACTACAGTTAAGAATATTGATCTTGTATATATAATTTTTTACTCGATTAGCTCATATTTTACTCACTTGGGGGATTTGTTTCTTTTAATATTATATAGACTGTTTTAACTCTGAGTCTGTGGATTTTTTTAAATAATAACCATTTTTTTTCTTTTTATATTTTTTCTTTTCGATTAACAGACAGAAATACAATAACCTGACATGACTTCACGAAAAGTAAAAATAAATCACAATATAAAAAGAAAAGAAAAAGACCAACATAATGGATTCAAACAAAGACATGACGCTAACCACATGAGTAAAACAAAAAACAAAAAAAAATTAGGATCCTTCATTAAGTGAGCACTTAAAATAAGAGTAACAGTATGCTTAGAACCTTTGGAATAAAATAGAGAAATGTTTGCTTTCCTGTAATCCCATTTTTCAATCAAAAAGATTTTTTCCCATTTATTATTGTATTGTGCTACCTTGTCTTGATTTGTTGCAATTATTTTTTCCAAAAGCAATTGGCTTTTAACTCTATTTTTCAAAAAACAAAATAAATTCAAGCAAAAGCTAGATTGAGCTTTTTGTATAAAGATCTTCCTTATAAGAATAATTATATTTATTAACTGGGGGCAGTCTTCATCCAGAACTCCCAACACAATATTCATAGGTTTAACTTCAAATAAAATGCTTGCTGGTCTCAGCCAGTTTTGAATATCAGTCCACAAACGTTCAACATACGGGCAGTAGAAGAACAAATGCATCTGGTCTTCCTCTTCCTCATTGCAGAATCTACATAATGAGGTTTTTTCTATGTTATATATGTATAGCTGTTTTTTAGTAGCAGTAATTCCATAAAAAAAATCTAGAATATGTGTCAATTTAAGTTTTGATAATAGTCCTATAGATTTTTTCCAAGGTATCAAATTGATCTTCCCAGAAGTAGCAGACAGCATGTGGAAAAGTTATATAAAAAAAAGTTATAAACAATTTTATTCATCTTTGTTCTAGATAACCATTTATGAAATCTTATAACAGGTGCACATACCAGCTGACTCTATCCACTATTTTCTAATTTCCTTGTCCACGTTGGCGGGATCGCCGACATCGATTGATTGTTCTTCAAATTATTGCAAATCTGGCCGAACTTTTGGCAGAAGTGACCAAAGAACAATACCAGAGCTATCCAGAATATCGTTTATAAAAACAATCCCCTTCTTCAGTAAAGTTTCCCATAAAAATGGCTTTCCGTCAATTAATAATTCAGAGTTCATCCATATCAATTGATTTTGAATATCATCTACAGAGTCTGGTGGGAGAGACTGGAAACTCAACCAAGCCTTTAATGCATCTCTAAAAAAAGATGGTATATTCACTGACAGTCATTTCAAAAGGTCTTCCAAGTGTTTAGGTTTTAATTGGAAGAAAGTGAACAATCTGCAATCAAAGAAATAGTGCACAGAAAATAAGTTTTTGCTTGACCTCCATTCATCATTATGATAGATTTTATTTATCCAAGATGCTTTTCGAGATAAATTCATATCTGCAATATTTTTTAGATTCAATCCACCATTTTCATATGAATCGTAAATGTATTGTCTTTTAATCTTATCAGGCTAATTATTCCAAAGAATCTCGAAAATTTTCTGTTCAAACATTTAAAAAACATATTTTTAACGTTTTCACAGACCATTTTCGGTGGCAGCAAGTTTGCCCATAGGTCTACCGAGGGCGCACTATGCCAAAATCAAAAGAAATTCCAGAAAAGATGAGGAAAGTGATTGAAATATATGAGTCAGGGTAGTGGTTTAAAACTATTTCTGTGGCATCTATGACTCCAAACATCAACAGTGTGACACTGAATCTACAAGAGGGAGAAGACATGGAACAATAGTGGCCCTTGTCACTGACCATCCAAAAAATGCACCAAAGAGCCTGGCAACAGCTCATTTAAAAGTCATAAAAGAACAAAGAGCCCAATCTTTTTTTCACGGCATTGTTTATATTTATTTTATTTATAACTTAGCTAGTACTCCGGTCAGTTCCTCATTTAAACCAGTCTTCTGTCTATTCTAGGACATTTTGAAAATGTATACCATGAAGAAGCTACTCGTCTTGGAGAAAAGTATTGGTGAATATATCATAGCACTTAATAGAGCTTAAGACTATCCATTACAATAGTGTCACACAAACAGGAGACAGACGATACATAACATATCAGCTGTCCATAAGAGCAGAGGGTTCAGACTTTACAGAAGCGCTTATAGTAATTCATTTAGGATGTTAGGAGATGATAGCAAAAACAATTACCCGAGCAATAGCCAGAGGTTTCACAGGGTGTTGTGGTGCCACAAGAACACAATAATAATGTAAAAGAGGTACAATTCCATTAAAGTGTTCAGATGAAAAATTCCCTGAGTGAACAGGACAGGCCAGTCCCCTTGAGTGGTTCCAGGGCTAAGAAGAGCTTAAACGAAAACCCACCTCTTGCTTGTATACAATGTTCAGGGCTAAAAGACAATGGGTCATGTGAACATGAGCATCAACAGAAGAAAGGACCTATCAGCTCCCTCCCACACCACACACACACACACACACACACACACACACACACTGAAACACTTTCATCTTTGGCACATTGCGGTGCTTCTCAACACGGCTTAGCATTGAAGCTGCACTAGCAGATGATTAAAATATCATATTTGTTTGGGGTCCTGCAAGATCATGGAGGGTTGTGATACTGTAACAAAGAGCGAAAAAAGGAAACAGGATGAGGAGGGAATAGTATGAAGAGGAGCTTCTGTGCTGCATTGTGAAAAAGGAAAAATAGGCCAAGGCTAATTCCCAGCATTACAGCTCAGCATACAATTATAAGGTGCTGGTGTAATTGTAGAACTAAGGAATACAGAAAACATTTTTTTCCTGATTCACCTTTCTTGTTCTTCGTCTGCTACATTCCTAAATATGTATATCTTTTATTACAGCAACTTATGGCGTAGCAGAAAATCCTGAAACTAATTCTTCAAGCCCTTCAATCTGAATATGTATGTTTTTAGGGGTCTTTCAAAGAAGGCAACACAAAATGCAATAATAATAAGAATAAACAAGAATGTAATTTCTTATAAAAATCGGAAATGTACGCTTCGATATGATTATTATAAAATAATCAGTTGTTAAGAGCAAGAAGATTGGAAGACAATGGTCAGTCATTTACCACTCAGGATGGAAAAGAGGGTTTTCTTTTAAATCCACCCAGGGGTCACGAATATCCCAGTGTCTATTAATTGATTATTATTATTGATTATATTAGATTGTTGACGTAAATGTTGTACGGCAGTGGTTCTAATACTGAACCCTGGAGACTCCCAGGTTACTCCTCTAGGGTTTCAATAGTCTGGGGGCCGTGCATTTGGTGAAAGGGTTTTTGGCAATCAGGATCGATATAGGAGAAAGTATGTTTACCAATGGCTTCTCGGCTATGACCAGGTCTGATCCAACGTTGATCTCCGGCTTGTTTTCCAGCCAGTGTCTCTGTTTACATTGGCACAACATAGACATTCTAGCAGCCAAATAACTTCAGCACAAACTCTGAGGGTCCACTCATGTAAAAAACACTACACTGTGTGTGTGTGTGTGTGTGTGTGTGTGTGTGTGTGTGTGTGTGTGTGTGTGTGTGTGTGTGTGTGTGTGTGTGTGTGTGTGTGTGTGTGTGTAGCTGATGGTTTACGATACACATTTATGCTTTAATCTATTTGCTCAAGAATGTCAGGGAAAGTGTCACAAATTGTTTCAAAACTAGCATGCTAGCTATCGCCATCCAACCTTATTGTCTTGGGTCAACAATATCATTGATGACACCAAAGAATATTGTCGATCCACGTCTAGTATTCTATGTATAGATAGAGACTATTGTGTTAGTGACATTCTTTTGAGATGATTTCTACTCCAGCCTTTATCTTCAGTTTCTTTTTCAGGCACCCACCCTTTCGGGGACGTTTGGGTGGGTGCCTGCAGAGAGCAATAAATTCATGATCATCATTCAAACACCAAATGTTTTCTGTTTCATTTGTTCACACATCCTTGTTGACGACAATTATTATTTTTTGGTAATTTTCTGTTAGCATCCCTCTTGAAATCCCAGGAGGCCCTGTGTTGAGCTCGAGTCTCTGTATTTACAACACACTCCAATAATCTGCACCGTTATGGTGTTTTTGGTGACGGTACAACAATACCTGCTGTTATGAAAAATGCATTACACAAAGAATAAAATAAGAAATAGACTAAGTAACTTACTTTGAAGAGTGCTTTGAAGGGAGCAGACATTCATAGTCCAGCTTCTTTTGCTGGGTTCAACCTTCAGTGTCATTAACTACAGCTGTGAAACATGGAACCAAATAAAACAAACAATGTCATGGTTTTTAAGAATATGACTTAACTGTGTGTGTCAGCCATCACCAATGTTCGCAGCAAATGCTTCGCTGGCTTGTTCACCAAGCTGTACTGTACTTTCCATCGTGTGAGAGACGCCTCGTCTGTCAAACAATCCTGATGTCGCCGACTGAGAAATAAAGCACAGGAGCTGACGTGACAGGTTTTGCTGATAAATAGACTTTGAAGGACATGATGTGGTCAAAGCGCTTTGAAGATAGCATAGCAGCGCAGACTTTGTCTTGTTCAAAAGTGTATTTGTGACGTTAGAGACTGTCATACCCTAGTGATGGCATTCAGGCCTAGAAAACACATATTTTGGCACCCTGCTCTTGAACCACTCCTTATATCTTCTTCTCATCACATTTGTGTTAACTGGAGCAAGTCACTAAGTGATTATTATCAATACGGATGACTTCTATGGATTTTTGTTGCAGTGAATGAGATGGAAATTCTTCACAGCATTACCATTTGAACAAGCAGCTCCCGTGGGTTCAGCTGTTGGCAAGCTGAGGGACTGTTCCAGTTAGATAAAGAGAAATGCCCAACATGTATTCTTAGAATCAGCTGTGATGAAACATTTGGCAGGGGCTACGGTAATGCTGCTGGGAGGGACTCGAACACACAGCTGGGCCTGATCCAGTCTTGGGATGTTAACTATTGGACGTTTTCTGTCTTAAATTAATAAATACTTGACGTGATCGTGCTGCAGATGCAAGGTGAGATGTCAGAATTTGATTCTGAGCAGCATTTCTCTGGCGTTTCAAGCTGTGCTCAGTGTTCCTGTGAAGCCATCGCACCGTGGTGAGACTCCAGAAGAGAAAACCCGGCATCAACAGCACACATCTGAAAGTAAAAGTAGAGAGATTAATATTTTAGTGAACTCATCATACCAGAAGTATTTGATGTTTTTTTATGATGTCCCCCTGTGTTTTGTGCTTTATTGAACCTCCAGCATGTTGCTGCTAGTTAAGGAATTCCATTATTTTCAAAAAAAACCTTTTAAGGAGTATGTGTGTATTTGGAGGAAAACAGGAGCCTTATCTCCTGGCGAGACAATTGGCAGCTTCCAATTGAGGATGTTTGTGTGATGATGAGTCAGGCTGGCCTGTTGATCCAGAGGCAAAATACTTAAAACAGTCCCGGCAGCTTCTTCGAAGCATCGACTCTACATGTCTGCTTTTTTTAAATACTTATTCATGAATCTCTTCGAGTTCTCACTCTTAGTATAGTATTTGTCCACTTACAGGGAGATCCTTGGACCAGACTCGTGCAGTCCTGATGTCAAAGTGGCCTAGGGCAAGATACTTAACCCCAAATTACTCCTGATGGATATTCCATTAGTGTGTCGGCATAAGTGGGAAAACTTATTGGTCTAGATAAGCAAATGATTCCTCGCATGGCACCCTCTGCCGCAAGTATATCTGAATATGTGTGAGAGAAGGTGGATGTGGGCTATGTGGAGTAACTGGTCGGACTAGAAAGCCACAAGTTCATTTAAAAATGCAAGACTTTCCAGAAAGGCACAATAACGACTTTGATTGTCTGATTTTTGAATCATTTTTAAATGTAAACATATTAGATATTTAAAGGTTTTTGCCTGATAGTTGAATCTGATCCATCTATTTGTACAGCAAAAAAAGACGCAGCATAAAAATGAAAAAAAAGTATCCTTTAGAGGAAGAGCTGATGAAGAACTACAATTTCAAACTGCTCTTAAGGGGCACCCAAGGGTTTCTGCTAGATCAGAGGTTACCCACTGGCTGGTATGGAATTAAAAGGTCTGACGAGGGAAACTAAGGTTTACATGATAAGGTCTCGACTATCTGGGTTGGATAAAAGTAGAGTGGCTACATGTTGTACTAATCTCCAAAGTTGGAGTGCATTATGGCTGAATGTAGAATAATGAGAAAGCTAATCTAGCCGAGCAGAGATGAAAGAGATGATGTGCTTTCAACAAGTGAGCAAGGGATAACACGTGAGAAAGACTGAACGAGTCTCTTCACCTGAACATTAGAACAAAAGTTGGAATGGCTGTCCTGGTGGCTTAGCTGACTAAAACCATGAATCTTTGTGCAGGACTACTGCTGCATGCCAACCTCTATTCTCTCTCCATCCTCCATCCTACACATGACATCAGACCAGACTTTGCATACAATAAAAATAAATGACGGTAAAGTAAAGAAGTGTTGTCCACAGTACTCAACAGATTCATACCATATGTTTTAACATCTTGTGTAAGAAGAACTTACAAGACAAGTTATTTTCCTGCTGAATTGTGGAAATGTAAAATAGCATATCCGCAAATTGTGTAAATTAGACATGAATATGCTTTGAATATTGTGGTTATTACTTGTTTGTAACATTATGGTTTTCTCCCGTTCATTTTAGTACAAGTCTATTTTGTTTTCTTTTAAATTTCCACATATAATGAATGTTAAAATTAAAGTTATGAAGGCACTGTTTCCTGATATGGGATAATTCAATGTAGCTATGTACTATAGTCATATGATAATTAAAATTTGATGGACTTTATGGTCTAAACCCTTTTTTATTGCAATTTCTGCAAACATTTTGTACAGTATTAGATTCGCCAAAAAATAACAATTAAATTTTGATTACATCAAAATCTTAGTAATAAATTTTTTTTCAAGGAGAATAGTGTTGTTGGGAGTTCTTGCAGCTAAAAATCCATGCAAGCTATGAAAATTATATTCTTCCACAAACTATGCTGCAATTTGGGGCAAGGCCCCTGACAAGCTCTGACAATTTATGTCCTGTTCTTCAATCTGCACTTCTGCAGAAGAATCCCAGACACGGCTAGTGCACTTATGTTGTCGAATGAAATGCACTGCAATATGACAGTCCGAGATATGAGCAAGGGAAAGATTATGTGGAGAATGCAAAGTGGGACACTTTTCCCCTGAGAGGCTGTAACAGTTATACAAATGCTCAACTAAAGGACATTTATTGATGTTCATCCAAGCCAATATGTACCAGACGTATGTCCAGTTTGACCCTCCTGTTGTGTTCAAGTCAAATCGGACCAATCTCCAAGTTTTTTTCTCAAAAGATTGTAGTTGATTTCATTTGTTTTTCATAAGGTTACATAGCTTTGTTCACACATTTCATCTGAACAGTCAACATAAAAAAGTTTTTATTAAACTTTTAAATTTTTTTGAACTTGTAACCTCTTTTCTCCCGTTGAAAAATGAAAGGTCATTAGAAATGAATTGGTACGACTACAAAGACTTTACCATGGTCCCACATGCAGTTGTCTTTGAGCGCACTCACACACACACACACACACCTCATGTCCGTCTTTGGCGTCCATGTCAACCCCCCTGGGAACCTAGAGAAGAAGAACCTTAACCACCAGTTGTCAACAACAACCACAGACACACTACCAAAAAAAATAGGTTATTTTGTGTCACTGTCATTGGTTTATTTTATATATAGCTCTTATGTTTCGTTTTTGAGGCTTTTGTAATTGCCCTGCTCTATGTTTCCGGTTTTATTTTCAAAGTTTTGTTCCATGTAGTTCTGTTAGCTCTAAATTTCCTGTATAGTTTCTTGTGAGCTGTTTAGCCTTTTTTCCCCCTCCGTTTAGATTTTTGTTTTATTTCTTCTTTCTCTCTGTGTCTGTCTCTCATGTGTTGTTTCTATTCTCCCCCCGTGTGATTGTCAATCATGTTCACCTCTGTTCCCCCTCCAGCTGTGTCTCGTTGGATTTTTGTGCTGCTTTTCTCATTGATTTTTATGTTTGTGACCCTAGAATGATTATGGGATTGAGCCTTTTGAAATTTGGACTAAATCATTAAATCACCGCTCCACCTCTGCAACCATCGTGTGTCAGCACATGGGTCTTAAACTCCGCTTCGGTGAAGTTCTAACAGGCACTATTTAAACATGCAAATGGTTTGTGACAAAGTGGGAGAGAACCCACCACTTGTCCCTGTTTCACAACACGATATACTTCCACAAACTCAACCAGACTTGCTAATTGTTTGTTTAACCATAGTCACACCACCAATCAATATTGAGCTTAAATATACTTTTCCAAGTTAATTTGTTTGGCATTTTATTTTTATTTTTTTATTATTTAATCTGCATTTTCTCCTGTTACTGCTCACCATGGGTTTCAGAAGCAAAACTTTCAGAAGATCAATTATGTTCTACCTATTATTGTAGACTGACTTTGTTATTTATTTTTTATTTAAATTTTTTTATTCATTATTGCATTTTGATCATGTAAGCTGAGGTGAGGTGTCTACACATGTTACTGTGGAAGTTAAAAAGTTTGTCATTTGTCAGGGTGAGGAGAGCTGGTGAGTTTACCTACCCTAATAATAATAATAATGTCTTGAGTGGATTGACTGGCTGAGGAGAGAGCCTAATAACCATAACAAGTCCTTGGTGGCTGGTGAGTTTGATCTGTTAAGTGTTTATTTGTCTTCGTCTTTTGGGTTTGGATGCTTGTACATATTTTTCTAAATGCTTGTTTGAATATTAGCAAATATTTGAAAATAAACTTCTTTTTTTGATACAAGAACTATTTTCTGATGTCTGCCTTTTACCCAATTCCTACAACTCCAGCCCGACTTACAGATGTTTTCAAAAAAATGTCCTTCTTAAATCTTGACACTTAGTAAAAAAAAAAAAAAACTAAATGCCGTAATAATGAATGGTGTGATGTGCTCTAGAGTCGGCTGGGTCCAAGGGATGAAGGCAAAAAAAGGAATTGAGAGTGAAATATTTTGACTACAAGTTTTGGCACAATGGCCTTTGTCACAATATCGTGGAGTTGGCTGTCCCCGTGAATTTTGGTTAAATGAGTTTTCGCTTCCAGCGTTGTCACTTGGTCACATGATGGTCAGAAGTTTTACACAAATGTGGAAAGAGTTCAACGTATCATTTTAAAAACTGCAGCGGTGAAAATATTTGCAAACGTATTTAGAAGTTTATTTGTATTGTTTGAGCCATGAAAAATGAGGCCTCGGTTTAAAAATACATCTCACAGGGTGAGTTATTTTATGGAAAACACTCCCTCGTGTGGTGACGTTTGTGACAAATACTCAAATGAGAGGTATTTTGGTATTTGTTTTACTCAAAATAATATTTTATAGGTTTTTTGGACATTGCCTTAGCCTTTAAATGCACAACTACATATCCTTAACTTATGTGCAAAGCTTGGAGTAGCTATAGTCCAGCCAGTATCAGCTATGATGCAGATAGACGGACTACATCGCCCTGTTATTTTAATGTCATGACCACCAAAAGATACCAGGATTCATCTTCTGTTTGGGAAGAAAGTCCTTCTATTCTGTCTGTGTGCATGAGCACTTCTGCCTCGGAGCACCAGGACCCTGATAAAAGAAAATTGTTTGATGAAAGGGCAGCATGGAAGCGTGAGGGGCGTTGCCTCGCAGCATAAAGGCTCTGGGATCAAATCACCAAGGGATCTGGGGCCTCTCTGTGTGAAGTTTTCAAGCTCTCGCTGTGGGTTCCCTCTGGGTACTCCAGCTTCCTCTCACAGTCCAAAATCATACAATATTGGGGACTTCATAAAAGCCTGTGAATGTATGTGTGGGTCCTGCAATGAACCTAACCAGGGTCTCTGGCTCTTGCGCTCTCTAACCTAAAATAGCTCCAGCCTCCCGTGACCCTGGCATGATAAGCGGTTACAGCAAATGAAGGAATAAATGAACGTTTGATGAAAAGGCCTGTGATTCTCCACCACAGTATCTTCCTGATGAGGCAAGTTATATTTCTGGGATACTGTTATCAAATTGAGGTCAGGATACAGTTCACCTTTCACCTTTCACTTAAAGCAGAAACTTTTTTTTATGTATTATCTGGTTACCTGCCTGATTCATAGAGGCGCAAGATAAACTTGGTGGGCATCATACAACACCCAATCTTTTCCCCCAGGTCAAGGTGGGTGCCATTAAGTCACGCCTTCCTTCAGGTCATGAAAAGAGCCAAGGGTATATCCCTTAAAAATCCCCAATCCACTGTGTTGTGCAAGCCAGCCGCCCAGTGGGTAAAACATGAACTGAGTCAAATATGATGTAGCCTATACACTATAGCGCCCCGCTGATAACTTCACACGCACCAAGAATTAGGAATTTATGACAAACACTGTTTTTCATAAAAAGCTCCCCATAGTGAATAAAAGTTAACCACTGCAGTAAAACACAACGTATACAAGCTAGATCCCTCGAGTCCGTTCATTTGGACTAAATAGGACCAGCTGTTGGAGGAAAATATGGACCAAATCTTTGGGCAATAAAGTACCCCCTGGAGTCCGAAACAAACAACTAACCTTTCCCAAAATCAATCCAGTTCTTCCTCACACCATGATCTATGGGGTTTGAAGCTTAGAATTGATCCGTGACAGTTTTTGAGATCTGAATGGGTAACAGTGTTTTTCACCAGAAAAAGCACCTCCTACTTATCTATTAAATACTAGACTAAAATATATCTACAAGATAGATGAACTAACCTTGGATGAAATTGGACCAAGGATAAGGAAGTTATGTAAGAAGAAAAAAAATTCATAAAAAGCTTGCACTAGTGAGTAAAAAAAGAACTTTGAAAATAAAACGGGATACACACAAGATAAATTTCCTTAACTCAATTGGTATCCCCCAAATTGGACTAATGAGACCAACAGTTTAGGAATAATTGACAAATCTTTGGCTGAAAAACCTCCCAGGTTTTATTGCCACCAGCAATATTATGCTAGCGGCGATAATATTGGCCATAATATCGAGGATGTAATATTCTAAAGACGTTAGTAGTACTGTAACCTGTGGGGGCTCCCCATGTTTGCGATGTCGGAATGCTCTTATATTGTAAGTATTTGATCATTAATCAAAGTAGACAGATTATTATCGTTATAGTGATTATTGTACTACTTCGATATTCTGTTTGTGTTTAGAATTTAAGAATGTGGAGCCACATCTTCATTAATTTTCCACATAATCTCGACAACCATTCTACCGTTTCTGTTTTTTGTTCATGTAATAATGCTGGTTCCCTGGGTGAGGTTAATAGGACCAGTCATTACTGCATGACTGCATACCATAGGAGTAAGTCCCCATTGTGATACCTCTAGGGGAGGGCTTACTCAGCCCCTGCTCCACATACATTGTCCAGGAAAATCTGCTTATTAGTGGGAGATATCTTAGAGGTTTCATTCTGTATTTCTCACCTTTAATTAAAGCTTTGTGGCCTCAATGCAGCAAGATAACATTTATCTGTAAACCTCAAATCCGTTTCCTACAGCGTGACGGCACTGTCAACTAATAATCAAAATATTCATTTATAAAATTTAGAGGACAGAGTCCTTAAATGACGGTCCACAAATACGCCATCAACTGTTAAAACCTGACTACATCTTGGTAATTTTCCCTTGTGGGAGCAAAGAAAGAGGAGTAATGGTTCATTGGGCTTTCTTGGAATCAGAAAATGCTATCTTGCGATAAAAAAATGCAATAACTACCAGCTCTGTAAAATGTTGTATTCTACTGCAGCAGACAGAAGCACTTAGATCTGAACATGAGATGTAAAATACCACCAGCAATGAATATTTGTGGACTATACTAGCATTTCCTGTAGCACTTTACATTAGCAGCACGGTAATAAGATGGTAATAGTGGCATAGTATTGGTAATAACGAGGTAATACCATGTAATTACCAATGTAATAACTTGGTAACAATGATGGGTAAATATGGGTAATATTTCACTGGAATTTATGTAACAGGGCAATAATGACCCCAAAACTAAAGTTTAATAATGAGGGAACAAATTTTAATATTGAAATGAGGTAAAGCTGTTTGGTAATATAGTACAGTAATATTTTGGTAAATGTGACATTGTGACAGCCATTTGTGTTATGTTCAATATATTAAGTAATAATGCATATGCAGAATAAATAATGCAAAATAAAAGATATATGTTCATACAAGGCATTCCTGTGAGTTTTGAAATGTAAAATATGTACAAGGCATCAATAGTATCAAATGAGTAAAGTTAACACTACAAGTGTTTCCAGGTAAGAAGTCCCAAGATTAAACATACTGTTTTCGCAGTATTCCAATGAAACACAAGGGAATGTTTGGAACATAAGGGTTGGATGAATGTCAGCGTTATAATATGGTAACTAACAATTTTAATCTAATTTTGAATGTATTACTGTAATAGTAGCCTATAATACTGTGAAAACATCAACGTTTTTTAAATCATTGTTATTTAATTACAATGTTTATGTCCCTGTACTACAATTTTTGAATAAAAAATAATGCACTGATATAACCATTTAAAAAAAAATTAAAATAAATAATGGATCCACCTGTTTTCTAGATCTACCCCAAAATGGAATATGTTTTTTCTGACTAAATGAATAACACTTCTTCCAAGTTTCATCAATATCCTTCCAGTAAATTTAACCTTAATAGAGGTAGGTGATGACAAAATGCCAAATCTCTATGTTGAAGACGCTGAAAACATTTTCCAGACTACTTCCCACTATCCACTTCAAAATGTGATGGTTTCTCCCATTGTCAAATTCCCAAACCCTCCCACCAAGTTTCACGAGAATCAAGTTGATTTGTGTAAACCGGCTAACAGATAAACACGGGAGACAACACAACCCTCTTGGCCGAGCCAATCAAACTCAGAAGCCAGAGTTGGGTGCAGAACATCAGGGCATTGTGAAATTATTCTGAGCGACAACGACCACAGAGCACAAATATAACTCGGCGTTCTGTTCTCTTCTGCGTTCAGTAGAAACCACAGGATGACCCAAACTGACCAGAGTTACATTTTTTTCATTTTGTATGCTTCACTGCATGCCATGCTGCTGTTTTGATTGCAGGTGGACACGCCATTGTGCAAGCACACAGACACACAGACACACATCTCTCTCAGGCCAGCACTTGTTTCTGATCTCCTTTCATCACTTGTATAGGAAAGAGTCAGGTGGTGGAAAATGTGACCAGGGGTTGCCAGAGCCTCTCCTTCAAGCAGCACTGGATCTGTGCTGATGTGCTTTAATGGGTGACATTAGAACTCAGGCTCTCACAGACACCTTGGTGTTGGTCTTTGCATTTGGACACATTGAGGAAACTATTGAGGATTTAAGGTCATCGTGGACATGAGGTCATATTAGTCTATTGATCACACAGAGAATCCCACATCTGACATGATAATTGCTTTGGGGTCTTTCATTACCATTCCTCATCTGGTGACCGCAAAGTTCACGGACCTAATTGTCATCCTCCTTCTGCCATTATGCCAAACAATTCCAATAATCAGACGAGCTTTATTGATGGTCAGGAAATGGGATAAAATCCATCTTTTTTTTATTTTAATTTCTGGTAACTCAAAGATCTAGTGGTGATTTATGTTATCCATAAGATTATGATTAACGACTGTAATCAGCTTCCAGCCACATCTATAAGTAGGGGGTGGAGTGGATCTGATTAAAATGGCCTGGCCTGACAGTCATTTCATTTTATTGACTATTAAGTATATAGTCAGAACTGGAAAAAAACATTAAACTGCGATTTGAATTCATTATATGTCTGATCTGTTTTTAATTTCCAGTCCCATTTTAATCCGGTTCATAGATTTTATATTTCTGTTTTTAATTGGTGTTTTTTCCCACTGGTATTTATATTGAGCTCTTTCATTTTTGCAAACTCTGTATATTATTCCAGTTTACCTTTTTGGAATTATATTTTGCCAAATCTTTTTTTTTCATTTGATATATTTCCATTGATTTTATTTTTGGACTATTTCTAAAACAGATTGCATATCAGTGTATTGAGACAAAATAGTGGTGAATGGTCTTGCAGAGAATGCAGTGCATGTTTTTTTTCTTTAATTTCATGTTAATATACTGATGGATATTGTGACTTTTTATGGGCAAGCATTTTATTCTGTATCCAGTGTCAAACAAACAAACAAACAAATCAAACCATTCTCTATTTACACTTCATTTCTAATTTGTGTGTAAATAGTGTGTGTGGAGGAATCATCTATTTGCACTGCATGGCCTTGGACCCAAGATACTAATCTGTTTATGAAAGACCAAATAAATCTAGAAGGAAAATACCTCTTTGTCCAATATATTGATCCGTTTTGTGATTAAAAGTTTGGGTGGACAGCAGAAGACCTTCATCCTTAGGTTTGTGGAATCACTACTGTAAAACATTCAGCTGAGTCTGTAGACTATGGGCTGCTTCGATCTCAGCCTCTCCCTGCGCTTTCATACATCTGCCTCTGGAGACGCCTTTGGCTGTTGATGAAGTTCTGGGCATATTTTCTTTGCACGCTTCAAACTGCTCACTGTTCTGCCATGGCTGCAAGCTGGGGGCATTTCCTCTAAAGTTATACTTTGAATATTTTTACACCTAATGTAAAGCTTTTATTGCATCTTGCCAGTTGTTCAAAGAGCTCTGAGTAAACAGAGCGCTCAGAGATGAACTCTTTGAGCCAACTGAATGTCTCCGTCTCTCAGGATGGAGTTTGTTTTCTCTGGCATGTCAGGAAGTTCAATTTCTAATGCTTGTGTTTTGTATTCTCTTGTGCAGCCAGGCTGACCTTACTTGTGTGTAATCCATCATTTCTTCCCCCCTAAAATGCCATAGTAATGTATGGTTGTCTCTCAAAGTGCATCAATAATTAAGTTCTGTTGGTTTACTTTGAATTACTACTTCCAAGCAGCTCAGCCAATGGCTATTATACCAGTGCCAACTGTATCCACATCCTTTTAGTAGGGTATATTGCAAGTCCCGCTTTGTCTCTCCAGCTAATACATATATTTCTGTATCTCCCTTCTTTTCTGGTTTCCTATCTTCTGTATTTTCAGAATTTGTCATATTTTTTACTTTCACTACAACATCAGATTACAAAACTTTAATCATTGATTCTTATTTAATAATAATAATAATAAAATAATTAAGTGATGTTTGTCCCTCCTACAACTATTACAGGAGATTGACTTAAACTCTTAATGCTTTCCAATTATTTCAATACAGCATTCTAAATACTACATTATTATATTTTTTTATGATTATTTATAGGTTTTTATATGAATAATTATACCATTTAGAACATGGCTTACAAATGTATTTAAATTTTTTATTAAATATCCTTCAGTTTAACTGTAAGAATGATCCTTTAGTTTGACTTTAGTTTAACTTAAACTTACGGTTTAAGTTAAAATACCTTCTTCCGGTGTTGGTGCTGCGATTTTCCTTCAGCTCAGAACGCATCGATAAAGACTGAACGACTGGAGGACAAGGGTTAATTTACTGAATTTAATCTCATTTTCATTTTTACCTTAACAGATATTAATTATGTGAAGGTTAGTCTGGTAGATGAAGAATAAACAGGAAATATTATTGTAAATGTTTTTATTTGAGTCTATTTTCTTATAACTTTTTTTCATTCTTCCTCTTGTTTTAGCTGCTACTGATTTTCCCATCTGCATTAATTAACCAAAAAATAAATAAAATTCTGTTCAGATGTAAAAATGCTTTAAAGGAAAAATTGCCTCTATTTTAAAGTGCTTATTTCTATAAAATAACGTTTGCAAAGACATTCCTTATGTTGTTGATTGACATCTAGGTATTTAGTGAGTAGATCAACCTGTATGCTATCACAGCTAGTCGATGGGATTACAAACAACACACTTGACATCTCTTTGCACATGAATTATTCATAATTATTCAAGTTTTGCTGAGTATACTCTCGGGAACCGCCCTGGCATAAACATAATTAAGTACACCTGAGTGAATAGGGATCTTTAATATATGCTGCTGGTACTCGTGCATGGCTTATATAAAATCTATGCATCCAGGGTGCATTTACACAATATATAGATAGATAGATAGGATTCTGCACATTATTCTATCTATCTATCTATCTATCATGTATGAACAGCTTTCATTTACAGACAGACACCACAAACTGCACAAATGAAGTTGGTGTACCATTGCAATCTCCAGAGGATTACTTTTGAGAACAAATGTAAACTTCTGCTGTTCTCCTGACAGTTTAATAAACAACACACTTTTGGGACAAGCAGAGCTCACCTGTTCTCATGGGGGCAGCTGTAAATATGTGTCTGACGGTGACTGCAGAGCGGCTTCAATACGTACTTGGCCTTCATCTCAGCCATCTAATCAAGGACTGATTAAAAATTGCAATACTGAGAGAATGCAATGAGCTTCAATTAATGAGCTCATAGGATAAAATCTTAGCAGTATCCAGGGTGCCCGGAAAAAGGGTTGGGACGCTTTGTTTGGCCATTAGCAGCTCCTCATACAGCTACACATCTTGTGAGGAGAATACCTTACTGGGATTATTTGGATCTAAATCTGATTACAAACCGCTACCGTAGTCTTAAAGGGGATACTCTCATTATGCATTTAAAAATGATTAACTAAAAAATAGATCTACATGGTAACTGGATACCAAGCAGTGCCTCAGTAGTAATAGTAGTGGAAGTATGTGAATGGACAACAGCAGTGGCTTCCTCAAACCATGAACTATTCATGGAACTCTTGGTGACAGGAGAACAGTTACAGTAACAGATTGATGGATGGAGGGAGGACTTGTTAACAAGCAACAGCATTTTTCAAAAGCAATTAATATCAGGCGTCTGTTTTGGAACAATGACAATGTTTATGAGCTGTCTCCCAAGGCATTCGGTGATTAATTACACGGCTGGCAATGATTTGTGTTGCTTTTGGTTTGCGTGATTGTCGCAGCACCTACTCCAAAAGCGATATACACCATTTAAGTGCTTGAATTTGGTCCTTTAGTAGAGGTGCACACATCAATAAGAAGCATTTGCTTCAATGAAGTGCAGACGCTGAACATAATGCTGATATTCACGCAGCTCATATTAAATCCACTGTGGTGGGGGTTCACAGACCAGAGCCAGAACATAACACTGAGATATAGAAAACACCTCCTCCCTCCTGGGGGAGGGGCAAGTCCTACGGATCATAGCAGTGAATGTGTATTTTAATACTTGGAAACCAGAACATGAAGCCGCCACGGGCGATAAATCCAAACAATGAGCAGTTTAGCAGAGCCTCTGAACGTCACAGGGGTTGACGAGCAGCCCCGATGAACCGCCTGGCAGTAAACGCTGATAGTCACTAACTAGGATCAGCTGATGGCTAACTGATGTGACATTGTGTGTGAATATATATATATATATATATATATATATATATATATATATATATAATTTTCTCACATTAACACCTCGTTAATTTAAGCAGCTACTTAGAGCTGCCACAAGGCGGCTCCACGGCGAGGAGATTTCACTGCGTCCAACACGCTGCTCAGTCTTCATGAAAGCTGCTAGTTTTCCAATCATCATGTGTTCATTTATAAGCCCTGACTAACCTTGCACCTGTGGCTCAGGTCCAGACACACACTGGTCCTCCAAAGTCCGATGGTCTAATTTTAGGTTGTACAATAATGAATGTTGGTAAAGCAGCAGCCTTTTTTCGGGGTTTGCATAATGACGAAAATGTCACAGCCATTAGTCACAATGAGAAGACGAAAGCAGGAGAATATAAAAATAAAGAAGAATGGGATTTCATTCCAGCATGACATTCAGATACATGTGTTCACAAGTTGGAGTGCAGCCTTTTGCCAGCAGCTCCTCTTGAGGCTGGAGTTTCTAACACAAAGTGACCCCTAGAGGTGAATTTTATTGAACGATAAGAATCTCTTGTTTATGTACAAAGTAAACTGGAAACATCGGAGTCTCAAGTCTTGCTGCTTGAAAAATTCATGCCTCAGGGAATGCAGTGTTTGGACCTGGGATTTGTTAAAAAAATGTCTTCTTTAAAATAAAATAAAAAGTGTAAATATCTACCAAATATATAGTTCCTGTGCGTTCTGACTTTAAATGCTTTTTGAATTTAATTGTTATTTGATTGTATTGCACTGTTTATGTATTTCATACTTCTCCCTTTGCCTATCACTTTGTTCTTTTCTTTTTTTTCTTTGTTGTTTCTTTCTTTATGTCTAGTTAAACAGCTATTCCATTCATTACATATTTGTCCAGAACATTTCTATACATAGATTCTTTTTTACATAAACCAACACAGCTCCGCACACAAGCTGGGAAGGATTAACACCAGCAGCCGGGACATACACATATCTCAGTGTCAATTTCTCCGGAGTTTATAATTATTAGCTGGAGGACATAATTATGCTGGCTGAAGTAATTATTGAAAGGAAGCTCTAGGTAACTGTAAAAAGTGGGGAAATGGCACATTGTGCTTCACGCTCAGTCATATACTAAAGGAGGTAAGACATCTCTATAAAATATGAAATGGTTATAAAATGTGTTTTTGCTCAGAGGTTACACATAAAGCAAATTTAAAGACAAAAATGAAAGGTGTAAATCAGAAAGGCGGGTGACACAGCAGATTGTATTCCTTATATAGACAGGGATTATTTTAGCTAATTTCTAAATGGAAAATATTTATTTTAAAACTTTGAAAGGAATCATATCAAAATTGCAAACCAACCTAACAATGTCAAGCTTACTTAATCATCTTACTCCAATTTAAACTCCGATTTACTCCAAAATTCTGATGTCTGATTCTCTTCAAAGACAGACTTAAAAATGGACTTAAATCTATATTTGGAACAAATACAGGAAAGAAAATAATAGAAATGTATAAACTACAAGTGTGACCATCTCCTATATGAATGAACTTGTCAATATTAACACGTCATAATTAAACATCATCGAAACCATCCGCGAAATCGACATGGATGATTCAGACGAGAATTTTTGGCAGCTTTTCAATTGAATTGACTAAAATTAGGTTTTATGTCTCTAGTCCAACATGTATGACTAAATATATTTGATGCTGAATGTACCTGCTTTGAAAAGACACTGATTACATGAGTTTATATTCGTAAAAAACATTAAACATGAGCGGTGTGTCTCAGTTCTGTGTTTGTGTGTGTAGGTGTGTGAAATATGATAAGAATCACCGTTGGAGCAGCAAGTGTGTCCGAGCGGGATCTTTTTGCACGTCCGGCAATATGACTATCTTTGATTTTTTGACCACATTACCTTAATTAGCTACAAAAATGGAGCCACCAGTTTATTCTCTTAATTCCTCATGATTGTCACATTTTAATCATGCTGGATTGTTATCAAAGCATACTAAAACTGACTTTCAGACAGTCCAAGTTCAATAATATTTGTTTTAATATGGTATGTTCATAGTGATTGAACACAGAGGAAAACTGGACAGCAGTTTGCAGAGAGGGCAAACTTCTGCTCAGGCAGCTAATTTTCCCCATCATTGCACCTAAAAGCATCACCGCAATAAAAAGAGCAGTATTGGCATTTTTTTTGCAAAGTGATATAATGAAAAACAAACACAAAGAGCTGCTTTTCTTTAGCATTTTGTAGTAGACCCATCAAAGTTGATAGTTGACTCTCACCATATGTCCCCTTGACTGTAAAAACTTAGCCCTAGAATTGGGAATCACATTGGATTCATTATTCATTCGCTAGTTTGGTAGTTGATAGCTTTCTTCAGAATTAAGCTCTAAAATGGCCTTGGATTCAGTTTCATGATAATCCCTGAATAGATTGTGTATCGAAAAAAGGTTCAAAAGCCCTATATTGCAATTGCAATGCAAACATGATTTGTTTCCTGCCATATGTCCATTATTCTAAGTTACATGAAAATCGTTCTAGTAGTTTCCGGTGTCGTCCTGCTTACAGACAAACAAACTAAAACTGCGGAAAACAGTTCCTTTCTTAGCAGAAGTAATAAGCACCTAGGACTGGATCCCACACTGTGTCCCTATTTGTGGTTCCTGTATCTGTGGCGGAACGAGTCAGCACCTATTCCTCTCCTTGCCCACAGGAGCTCACAGCAAATTAAGTTTATTATAGCCTCTAATTATAATTACAGTCTCAAGGGGCTCCACGCTGAAACAATAAATGAAAACGATAAATGGAAATGGCAAATGAACCTTCGACCATCAGCAACAGTAAGGAGAAATCCTTCGATAGTGACATCAATTGGGTGAAGATGCCAGAAGCCTTTGGGTGGACCTTAGAGAGGAATCCCACATTTCATCACCTCTACCAGAAAAGCCATGCAATAAAGTAACAGCTGAATAAAATCACTGTGTACTTGCAACAGGTTTGTTAACTTCTTATTTTTGACATAATTTAGTGCGAAATATGACAATTACTGAGCCTCTTTGTATGTTTGTAAAAAGTCAAATTGAATGGTTTTTGCCTTGAGAGTTTAGAGTGGAACTTGCACAGTTGGTGGCACAGTTGCCTCACAGAAAGAAGGTTCCTGGTTCAAACCCACTCAAGCTTCCCCCCACTGTCCAGAAACATGCAGTGTGGGTGAATCGGTGAGCCGTGCGTGTGAATGAGAGCGTTAGCCCTGTCTGTCTCCTTCCTGCTAAGTTCCTTTGGTTTACATTTTCACTAAGGCGTCTGACTACATCCATTAGTAAACATTTGGATGTTGTTGAAATAAAGTTTCACACTATCTTGAGAAAGATCATTATTCGCCTCATTTATGACTGTTTATCTCACATGCTCCGTCCCCATGTCACAGCATCGACGTATGGCTCAGCATATAACCAGTCAGTGCACGACTGTGGGAACAGCCTACTGTACTGTTTCATACATTTTGTTTACATTTGATGCATTATCATATTATCATATATTTTGAAAAGAAAGGCTCCAGAATGAGGTATTAGTAAAAAAAATGAGCCTTTGGAGCCAAACAGGCATCAAGACAAAGTACATGATTGATAGATGTGGACCAGGAACCTCATACCTGCCTCTCATCAATTTCTGCTAGAATATAGCGGATCTATACATCCTCTCACTCATTTATGCACTAAACAGAAGTCACATTTACCTCCCCCTCTCAACTATTGCCTGTTACCCTGAATATGCATGCATGCATGCTTTTCCTGGGATGCAGAGTATTTGTAATGAAATCTATTTTACATTGGGAAGACTGAAGATTTTTCAGATTTTTCATCATGACTGAAATAACGTTTAGTGACGCTGATCGGTGCATTAACATAATTATCACAGAAAACACTGGACCGTACACACATGCTGTGGATGGAGCAGATGTATTCTAGTGTTTTGAATGGAGTCAGCGTGTGCAGGGGTCCGTGCTGGCTGGTGGATGTTTCTATGTGCTGGCCCTGTGATGAACTGGTGACCTGTCCAGGATGTACGCACGCCCAGGAAAAGCCCCGGGCATGCAGTTATCGAACATGTGTGCAACAGGCAACCTCTTTTTTAGATTCAAAAACGACTTGATCAACAGCAACATGGGTGTTAATCCAAAAAATATTAATCTTAAAAACGAAACTTGAATATTTCATCCAAATCACATTCTATTTTTCCCTAATTGTAATATATTTAATGATGCATGTTAAAATTGACCAAAATTAAGCAAATGATTAAGTCATAGACTTCTCTTCGCACAAACGTCCACACACCTGGGAGTAACCATCATAACTATTTGCTGCTGCCTGAACAGAGGCTGGAGGTTGACATCACATGCCTTGCACAAGGGCACCTTGACAACATTTTGAGATGAAGTTGAGCCTTCTCATTTGTCTCTTGCCAAGAATTGTCTTGCTTGCATCAATGATTAGACCACAGCACCCAAAGTCACAGAGTGGGACTGATCTGCTCCTCTCCTGCTGCAGTGACTGATGAAGAAGCTGGATCACTGTCGGCAGCAGCTCGTGCTACTGGAGGCTCTGTCAGCTGCGGTTGGACCTTAGGCACCTGCGTCAGTGCTCAGACCCTCTGAAGAAGTGGGCCCACTCTCTCTTCTTAATCGCCTGGGGGGGGGGTAGTTGTGCAGTAACGCGCGAGGAGTGGGGGGGAGAGTCCCATCCAGCTGTCGAGAGCACCACTGACAATCCGGTCGGTTAATAAACGTCCATGTGGGCATTGATCCGCGTGACACATCAGCGCCCCTGAAGAAGCTCTCGGGTTCGGGGTCTGCCCCTCCTGGTCAGCACCAATCTCTGATGGGTAGAAGGAGGGGGCGGGAAGGTTAGTTTGAAGAGGGCAGAGCTTTTCCAGAGCCGACGCTGATTTCCTTCTTATTTCATCGCTGGAAGAAGAGAAGCGAGCGAGGGAGGACTCCGAATCTCATCAACTGTGAGGGAACCCGTTCTGCTGCTGCTGCTGGAGGTGGTGAGGTTATCAGTATTATTATTGTTATTGTCAGCTGTGGTGTGACTGGTGGTTTCGGCACATGTCGCTGTCAGGGGGGTCGCTGCAGATTGTTGCGGATGGACTAAATCGTAATGTTTCATTGACATGCAACAACTGCTGTGTGTGTGTGTACCGCAGTATAATTGGTGGTTTAACAGGTGCAGAGGACGGCTGGTGATGAGGATGAGGAGGATGCTTCTGTCTGCTAGGATGAAGGTTTCACATTCAAAGTGCTTTTTGGACAGTGGATGCAACAAATGTGCTTTTATTTTATCTCATACTTCAAACGATGGCGGTGTTTGCAGCCCAATGAGGATTTGTCCCCCTTCTCTTTGACTTGTTAAGGACAGTCAATGCGACACTGAGGCTCGAGCTCTGTTACTTTGGGCAATCAAAGGACGGCGCGCGCGATGTTTGTGGCTATAAATCCGCGCGCGCTCTGTAACCACAGCCTCGCGCTTTGGCCCAGAAATCCGTTCAAGAACAATAAACCGCAACCTGTGACAAGACTGTTGAGCCGAGGCTAACTTAACCTTGAGGAAAAATAGGGCGAAAGCCCTGATTCCACAACACTGCTGTTTGTCACACCTTCCCCAACTGATTACTTCAACTGACACACAGAAAAACAGGCCATAGAATCATTTCCATGTTACCACACGTTTTTCACTTAAGGGAAATGCTTCCTTCAATAATTTAAACTCTGGACAGTTGTGCGCTTAAATGGAGAAATAAGGTGACACGAGCCTGTCTCATTAAAAACACAAATCCTCCTTGAAAAATCTGTTTCTGTAAATCTCCCCCCCTTTTACCCCCCCCCAATTGTCTTAATATTCACAGGCACTAATCAGCCATAACATTACAACCACTGACAGTGAAATCAATAGCATCGATTACCTTGTTATAGTGGCACCCTGGATGTATTGCCAATGGGTGAACATTTTACACTTGAAGGAACAATGAGCGAGCATAAGGATCCAAAGTCTAACCAAGTTGTGATGGCTAAATGACTAGCCACAGACCAGCTCCTGGAAGGAGGTCATCTTAGGTGTTCCTTACATGCATAAGTTAATACAAGTTGGTCTGAGGAATGATAAGTGACGAACTGGTGGCAGGCTCATGGTAGTCAAACACTCAATGATGCAAATGGAGAGTGAACATTTCTGATCCCACAGAAGAGCTACTATGGCACAAATCGCTGGTTCTGATAGAAAAGAGTGAAAGAACACTCTTTCCATTGTAGCTATTTGCATAATGGTGTTCACCAGTACGAGTGCCCATGCTTGACCCCCTGTCCATGGCTTTTAGTTCGACCAGTAGCCATGTCCGTATCAGAACTGGACCACAGAACAGTGGAAGTAGGTGGCTTGTTCTGATGAACCGTGTTTTATTTCCATCATGTGGACTGATAAGCACGTGGCCATTTTAATGACAAAAAGGGGACCTACATAATATTAAGCTGGTGGTTTCAAAGTGATGGTTTATTGCTCTATGTTGGCTATAACAGCTGAAGAAATGTTATGTAAATAAGACAAAACACCTTCAGTAAGTCAAATTTTACTTATTGCAGAATACCTGCAACTCCTCCGTGAATGAATTGGGTCAAGGAAGAAGGGATTCACTGTTTGACTCATGTTGCCGTGTTGCTTTGCTGTTGTTGTTTGCTGCCAAGAAGAAACAAGAACTTGAAAGGGCATTCAGGTTTTCACTCTGGGGCACTGTTGGAGATAACCCAGAACAGATGCTATTAAAAATTATTATTTGGGGGTATACAAACTAGATTTAGCCATATAGAGAAAAAGACAGCAAAAAAACTGGTATAATTAAAGTATAATTATAGGAATGGAAATATGTGCACAGGTGAACACCAGAATGATTTCATTCATTTTTTCTTGCTTTTCAGCCAGCCGGTGTCAACAGGCCACGCTGTGGTCCTGTTTCCTTTACACAGTCTTAAGCTCAAGGTTATGGGACACATTTCATTCTGAGGATATTATTACCCTCTCTACTCTTTTCCTTTCGCCTGCCATATTTAAAGAATTCCTCCTCCGCATGTCACATATTCATGTTTTTACCACACCTCTCATTTGATGTAATGCACATCATGTAATGTCATCTGGGGCTCCTCGCAGGCTTTCCCCTGCCATCGCTCAATCTGCTTCCTGCACGGCTCATAATGTGATGACTCCCTGGACTCGAGAGTGTGACCACGATTAAATGACTTTTCTCAGCCAGTTTCTTCATCTGTTGAGACATACAGAACAGAGACTTCCTTTTCACAGCAAATGGCTGCTCAGATTTATTGTCCAGCGTGCAGAGAATGTGTCAGGGTGAGCAGATTCTGATGAGCCTGAAGGTGTTCTGTTGGCCGAGAGTAGCCGAGAAATATGTTGTACATCTGTGAATTGGTGAACATTTCAACGGCGGGATTAGACGATGTGTTTGTTCTTTCTTTTGTTTGAATTGTGCAAGCAGATAACGTCAAATAAGACGTGTAGCACAGATCGAGGCAGATTGTTGCAGGGATTAGCATTTCTGTATTGTTTCTCGAGGCACAGAAAGGCATGATGCAGTAAAATGCAAAGTATCTCAAGGGAAAGCATAGGGATTTATTTTTGCAGAAAGCAAATATTTTCCCCATAAATGAATGCTAATGTTAACAGCTTTGGAAATGATTCAATATACTGAATAAAATGGTTCCCCTCCACTATTATTTATATTTCCAGTATAGAAAGAAGATGTGCTTTGAAGATGTCCATATGGACTGATATGCACCACACAGTTCAAATAGAGATGGAGCTGAGACATAAATGGTAATGATAGCCAGCGGGAGAAAATCATTAGGGCCCCTTTGGTATATCCAAGTCTCAACCACCATCATGTCATTCAAAACCATGAGGCTGGGAGGGGAAACTTTCAACTATGCTACACAGGAATAAGATGATGAGAGATGGAAGAATACAGGAGAACAAGAAGGCCATGCTGGTTTAATCTAGACCGGGAAAAACAGTGAAACCCTCACTTTGTTAATCCTGCAAAACCAAACATAATTCTTAGGGTGAAGTGAATACATTGAATATGTCAAGGTTGTGGAGTGCTTCTGCTTTACTGAGAAGTTTCAGCGTAATTCCTTCTGCCAGCAGTTTTACTGACTGACTTCATTCTCTGTCTTGCTGAGCTGCCATCATATCACCATTTATCTGCAGGAGAGGAGTAATATAAATCACTCAAGCACCATTCCGATCAGAATAATGTGACCTCCAAACGTCCACTGACTCGTGAGTTGTTTCTGTGATTGTCACAGATCTTGTCCTGCAGACGGGCTAACCCACAGCTGATTGACTATAAACTCCACAGACAGAATGTGTTTCTGTATTTTGGCAGAGGCAGATAATTCCAGGCATAAAATATCTTGTGTGAATGCCCAAGTCGGTAATTTATGGGTGAAACTGCTTGCCCTAACTGCATAAAAGGATTTTCTAACAAGTGGAAAATGTACAGTATAAAACATCAACTATTTTTTGATGGAAGACCATTGGATCTTGTGCCACTGTTGTATCAGTAAGCCATCCCAATTGATCTTGTTGTTGTTTCTACAGTCATTGAGATTTGATAAAAAAGCTAGTTTTGTGTTGGAAAAAATAACCATAGGAATTACATTACAAAGAAATTCATGTTTTCACACTGACCCTCTGAACACTTTTAATCATCCTCCAACAATACATGTGCTCAGGATGCATAGCTTCCACAGATTTTCATCTTATGCTTCTCACATGCTTTTTCTGAACATAGAGAAGAAAGGAGGAAGTCAGACTCACATAATTGTGCACAACAAAGAGAACGGCAAGAATCCTCATACCATTTCAATGAAGCTTCCCAGAATGATAGTTTTGTGTGTGCGGGAAGTAAAATATTTTATTTCATAATGTTCTTTTCAAGCCATGGAATCCATCTATGTATCTGAAGGGTTTTGGACATATAAGGCATATAAACCAACATTCTCTCACTTATTTTCACCTACTCCAATTCATTCTGGGTTTACTGTGACCTTTAAAAATTGACAGTCAAACCCTCTAAGATGTTGGAATCTTACTAGGGCCTTAAGCCTCATATCAGGATTGGAGGCTATACTGGGGCAGCAGAGTGTCTGCTGGCACTGAGAAAGTCCGGAAATGTCTGAGACTGTATTGTTCATAATCTGGACCTAAAATAGAGTTTATGAAAGATAAGCCATGCCTGAACATTTTTGAAAACAGAACCTTGTTTGCCCGATGAAGAATTGCACCAGTCATTCAGGCTAAGAAAAGCATTAACTCTTGGGCTTTTTGATTAAAGTTGTCAGAGGATTAAGAGATATTTAGTCCTTTCAAACTGAAACAAGGAGCAGTCAGATTTTATTCCTGGCCTATATAAGTTGAAGCTTAAAGGTTCTGGTATAGCGGGTGCAAATTTTGTGAGTCAAGGTGCATTGTACAGATTGCAGTCGAGTGTGATGTGTGTAAGGGACTGGAGGTGCACCTCTGGTGCTTTTTAGGCTGCAGGCACAGTGGAATAAACAATTAAACCTTTTACATGGTTGCATAACCTCCTGCAGACAATCCCAAACAATTGAATCTGTAAGAAATATCCCTTTAATTATTCTGCTCCAACATACATTTCCCTGTGGACGTCTAAGCTCCACACCCTGTCTCTAAGTGCTAAGTCCAGCCACCCAACGGTGGGAGCTCATGACCATAGATGAGAGTTTAAGCACAAAGAAATTGAGGCCTTTGCTTTCCTCTGCCCCGTCTTTACCAGAACGGTCCAGTGCAACGCCAGCATTACTGCTGATGCCGCACCAAACCACCCGTCACCTCACTGCCAACCCAGAGGGAGTAATACACTCATTTTTGACCTTGCCATTAGATTTTGTGGTGTTGACAAAGACAATCCAGCTGTTTGACACGCTGCAAACCAAGTGCATGCTGAAAACAACGGGCTGACAAAGTCAACTTTAACCAAGGATGAAACTTGGAGATCGCAATTTAAAGCTCTCCTCACCCTGAATGGGTCCTGAGATCCTGTCCATAGGTAGGTAGATAGATACCTCAAGTAATACCTGTGGGGAAATTAATTAGAAATCAACTTTTATAGATGTGAATCTGCTACTGTCTTGCTAAAAGGCGTTAGCCACTGCACCACTGAAGCCAGTCTCCAACTTTGGTGAAGTCTAACGCCAACTGAGAACATTTTCAATAGTCTTGCACTACCCCCCAGAGCGCCCCCTGGGGAACACATTTGTTAGTCTAGGATATAAATGAACTCCCTTGAACTTCAAGATGTTGGTCCACTGATCCACAACCTTGACGAAAACCACATTGCTCCTCTCGATACCAAGGATTGGCACGTACCTGACTTTCATGTATCATTGAACAGGACGGTCAGCCAAACCTACTCAACAAAGTCCTACGAGGCAATTATATCACAATCTGTTTCCCAGCTGCTCAATACTGGATAAATCTGAAAAACTGCTGTCTACTTTTTCACTTAAACATAATCAGCGCGTAATATGATCCGGGTTAAAAATATGCCTATATGGGCCTATTTTCAAGGCCCACTAGAGCTCCTAGCTAAAATGTTTGGATTAAGACGAAAAAGCTTTTATTGTCACATCCAACAAAATTGGCACCATCTCAAAAAGTGTCCCAAATGGGAGCCGTGCTAATATTCTCAGTTTCTTTATATCTTTGGAGCTATCTTTGAATTTGTACACATCACTTTTACCTTACAGGTCAAAACAGTTGAGTAAAAAAAAAGCTCATTAAAAAGAGTATTTGTAACAATTTTAGTGGGAGAGTACAGTAAGAACCCGCCTGTTCACTAGGAGAATCTTGACACTATAGTGTTATTATCTATTTAATCCAGATGATTGTGTTTATTCCAATGTGCGGAATATTTCACCACATCTATGCTGTGTCAGCCTTCTCTTTATTGAAGCACATATAGCACAGGGACATTCCTGAGATGGAATATTTCAGATCGGTATTGCATTGCCATGCTCAAAATGTTGTAGTTGTAATAATAGCTATTGAAATATTTATTTTGAATAAACAAGGGGATTTTGTAGTTCAAACTATCACGTGAATTGTTCAACTTAAGAGTGATAGTAACGAATGAAAAAATAATATTTTAAGCATATGACACGCAAAATCTATTCTATTAGCTGACTAACATGAGGCCACAATGAACAGATGGAGTCACGGCGACAAATGAAAAAATATCCAGATCAGACAAAGCAGCAGGGATGCGAGAGAAAAACATCAGAAGACTTGTAAAAAAAAAAAAAAAGCTTAATTTGCCACGTCCCGATGCTGGAAGCGTGTTCATAAGCTCTGATCCCTGACAGCAACAACATGGTCACCTTTCGTCTTTAACCTTCAGAACTGTCAGCAGGCTGCTGTCTGTGGATTTGAGGCTGTGCAGAGGCTCACAAGGAATCTGAAGTTCGGAGGCAAGTTTGTGTCGGGTCATCAAAACACATTTGCAGTTCTGAAAATCAATGAGAAACAGGCACCCACTGACAGGATGCTAAAGCAGGCGAGACTCAGCGCTTCCTCTATGCTTCAGTTTAGTTCACTGGAACCTTTCTGAATATGCTGTCAGCTTCACGATTAAGAAAGATAAAGCAAGTATTACAGCGCTGAAGTAGTCATTGTGAGTGCGTAGAATGCTATTAAATTGTATACTTTCTTTCAATCTCAACTGAGCAATATTCACAGTAACAGTAACTTTTCCTCACATGTCCTGACCACAAAAGTATAGTAGAAGCAATATACCCCAATCTATCTATGGAGTTACTTTGGTACTAGGCTGCTAGGGAAGTGGCTATTGATATTATCCTGCATCCTGTCTAAATATATGCAATAGAGACACGGACTGCAGTTTTAAAAACATCTCCTTTGAAAATACAGGCACTTTGCAAACAGATGCTGTTGTCATCAGTCCTATGTTAGTTTATTCTTGTAACTCAAGAGTGCTTATTAAAAAAAACATGGAAACTGCTAGTTATATTTAAAATTTTGCATGACTTTATCTTAAATAATTTGATTTAAACAAAGTTAAAAGCAAAGTATGCCACAGCCTCTGATGCCAGACAGACAAAAGGTTGGCACCTTTTTTGCAATCAGAAGGGATGCGGCTGCAGGTTTGCTGAGTTAGACCTTATTCTTTCCTTAATAAATATATATATATATATATATATATATATACATCCATCCATCCATCCATGAACAGCACACACATGCAAAGCAGACGTCTCTATCAGACTTTGACATCCACCTTGAACAATTCTGTTATCATGCCGAGAGAGCAATGTCTCTGTCAGGTCACCTAGGAGAACGTGGTCTTTTTAGCTAAACAGGCGCTGCATCATTCACCTAACTGAACTCAACGTTCTCCATCCGTGTTTGATTGGTGTTGTTTATCGTGTCATGTCCATGTTTGACATTGAGTGGAGATGTTAAATCAGATTCTACGTGTTCAATCTGTTTGTCCGTGTCCTTAGTTTGCTAAAGTACAGTATTTATATCCATAGCGACAACATCTATTTCATGGCCATTATTAGCAGGAAGCTCACCAGCTGTGTATTTCCTGCCTGCCGAAGACTGTTTATAGAATAACGCTTGTCCATCCGTCTGTACGTAGCTGGAAATAGTTTTGCCCCCTCTCAACAACACCTTCTCGACATTATTCTGTAAAAAGTTCCTTGCATCTCGTAATCGAGTTCTACTATTGTTTTTTTTATTGTTTTTTTTGTTTTTTTTTAAACATTTTTGGACAGATTTGAACTGAGGTTATATTCATTTTCAGTTTTCTCAGGTTCGTTAGTAGAAAGTGAGATTTTCCAATAGCGGGAGACCTCTATGTCCTTGTACACACATTATCCAATTGCTTTTAAGTTGGGAGGTGAGTAAGCTGCTTTGTACCTTTACTCAAATAATCGTTTACAAATACAGATCTGTCTTCATTTCGTGCCATAGTTTTGTTCTCTTAACCCATTGGCTCCTAAGATTATGTCGGCATATGCCCTATAACCCTACCCCTATATGATTTGGGGTTGAGTGTCCTAATACAGTAGTCAAAGAGAAGAAATAACTGATAGCTCCCAGAGGTGATGTGCAGCAAAAACTGACCTCAAACATTGGCATGTTCAACATTAAAAGGCTTAGACCCTAAGCCTAGCCTGACCTCACTCTCCATTTGTTGAATAACCAGCGCTCACTCTAAATTTACTTCTGCTATGTCTTACATGTTTGAAGAAGTCATTTTTATTACAGAACTTGAGTTAATTGTTAACACAGTACTTGAAAGAATATCTCTTAATTACAGTAATGTCCTCTTCACTTTCCATATGATGAAATTGACTTGACTGTAAGACCTTATTAATAATATTAATATGCAATATTATTTTAATAGTCTGTTCCTGTTCACCATCTTGTGATTTGTCCTATTTTCATTGTAGAAGATTTGAATATAACCAACCAGGCACTCACTCTGAAGTAGAGTGACCTTGGTTCAGTGTGGTGGGTTGAGGAATGGTAAGAGACTTCAGGAAACAAGTTTGCCAGTTCTCAATTATGGATGAGGGAAGGAGGAAAAAACAGGACTGCTCAATACCAACACCAAATAGACTACTGTTGGAGTTTTTATGGTCTTGAAGTCTATCGAAGAGTGCATAAAATGTTTGTCCCCATGTAGCATATCAGTTCAAATGCATTGCTTGTACTTGTAACCCATAACAATTATTACAATAACAAAACAGTGAATCACTTATCAAAATTTGCATAAATTATCGTCTTGTCAAGTCACTCGTTTTTTTAAGTCTTTGCGTATTTAATTTCCTTGGGGCATTAATTAATTTAATATCTTAAACTCTCTAAATTTACCATAAAATGAAAAATTGTTTGGTCTAGAAGTTTAAAAAAATAAATCATATTTATAAATTAATTTGTCAAGACAATATGTATTTCATTGAAAATAGTTTTAATGAGATTGGCTCAATCTTTTGGTTAAGCGTGTTTTTAGAAAACGCGTTGACCCTTACCACATGCTATAAAATGCAAAATAAAATAATGTGTATCAAATAGGGCTCTTTTTAATATCCATGGTTAATGCCTTCTCCTCAGCGGCCCGTTTGATCTGTGGTATCCCCCAGGGCTCTACCCTTACTTTTTACCATATATCTGCTTCTACTGGGTCATATTTTATACATATAATAATATATAATACTAAATAATCAGTTTAGTCAAATGGTAAATATTTCCAAATGGCAAATATTTCCCAATAAGAAAGGTTGACTCAAAATGTGCTTAACCAAACGGATCAGAGCAGGACATTATTGAGATTGCTCATATTTTGATGTCATTTTTTGCACGTGCTATTTTTGTAAGTAACTAAGTAATAGTGGCTCGACATTACCAGTAAAGTCTGCAGTGAAAGTCATTGGCAACATGATGCAGACTGTGGGCCTTCAAAGACAACGCAGAGCACACATCAATACATTGCTAGTAGGAATTCTGAACTGAAGTACAGATTAGTGTTCTAGTGAGTGAATGTTACAGATTGAGTCTAGAAAAACTTTCTATTGCAATTAGATTCTACTTTGTTTCGGATGCTGTTTTGGACTTTGCAGATGCCAGCAGCACTCCGTGTCGTGCTCCTCTACACAACGGACCTTTGAAAAACCCTCGTCTTTGAACTCACAGGTGAGAATGACGAGACCATTCCCTGTGAGCTGTGTCTCATGATCTGAAGGATCTCGGGAATTTGTTGAGAGCATTGGCTTCTATTTATGTGATCTTACTGGAGTGTTGTACGTGAGTGATACTAAAATAAATACAAGCTGCCTTGTCTTTTCGAGGAAGGTGGAAACATAACAAACAGTGAGCAGTGGGCCGTTTTTCACAGTAACCAAAATGGTAAACTTTAGTTGTTGTCTGGCCTTTCGTTCACTCAACAACAATGTTTTGGGAACCTGGAGGCACGAACTTTTGAAAACACGTTCCAGTGTTTAAAGTAAGTGTGAACTTTTACAACCACAACCATTACTGTGCCTTGATGTCAAAGCCCCCGCTCACACTTTCTCAGCCTTATGGCCAAGCACAGACAGCACAGACAGCACAACTACAAAACAATGGCAGACTGTCTCGTTTTCAATGCAGGTTGGTGGTGTAAAACTTACACTAACACGTTTTTAGTCTCTTTTATTTTATTTGTGGGGCCACAACCAAAAAAAATTTGCACGGCTGTCTGTTGGGTCGGCATATATTTAGCACGAATGCATTTCAGATTCTTAATCTTTTATCATTGACGCACGTCACATTGTGCCGACTGATTCTGGAGAAATATTGCAACGTCCAGCAGATCCAGAGAGGGCCTTTCTGTCTGAACAACAACAACAAAAAAATCTGAAGGTGCCGGCCCAAATTCGACAAAGTAATAATATTATTATCTGTATGACTTAAACTGACAAGTATTAATATCTCAGACCAAGACCAAAATAATACTGGATTTAAGTTAACATTGTAAAATTGAAGCTCTGTTTTTAAAAAATAAAATAAACATAAACATCATGCTTATCTAATTAGTTGGTAATTCGGAAGAACGGGGCAAAACTTTTTTCTCTAGAGAATTCACTATGCCTCTGAGAAACTTTTTTATCATGCAAAATGATGTAATGGAACCTGGGTGTGCACCCAGTAATGATGTCAGAACTTCACCATGAGAACCTCCTCACAGAAGAAAGACACCAAGGTTCAGCAGAGTTGCAAAGTTTAAAACATCTGCTAATTTAGTTTAGTTCAAAGACAGGGAGCTCAAGATATTTTAATGTTAATAATTCACAATATTTGAGCTGGTCTGATTTTAAATAATGAACTTTGTGACCGGCATGAAATAATCTGGTTCAGGTTTCTAATTTTCCCAGCTCATTATAAAAGATCATCTAACTTAGGAAGTTGAATTAGAGACCGTGGTTCTGTTTCACCACAGCAGGTCTACAGCAAAGCCACACAGGAACATAGAACCAGAATAAATGAATGCAGACAAAGTGACAGATATCATCCTAGAGTCCATGTGTCAAATTCACGCGAGAACGCGATAGGTTCATGATTGTCTTAATATACATTTTTGCTGTTCTCATTCCCAACTCATAAAATACCGATGATTTGTCACGCCCCTAGGCGTCGATACTGATGCAAAAGGGACCCTTCCACCTCTGTATGAATCGCTCTGGGTTCTCGATTGACTCCAATGTAAACCCGTCCGCGGCGGTAAGAGACGCTCAATCGATCAAATCAGTAAATAATAATAAATCAATCTGATTGGGGTCCTCGGTGCTCCAATCAGATTGAAGCTCACAGCGTCATATGTCGCCGTGATCGGGTTATTATTGGAGTGAATGGCGGCTGGAGCGTCTGCTGTGAGCGTCTCTTACAACCGCGGTAGGGTTTACATTGGATTCAATTGAGAACCCAGAGCGATTCATATAGACGTGGAAGGGTCCCTTTTGCGTCAGTATCAGACGCCTAGGGGCGTGATAAATCGTCGGTGGTCGAGGATTATGGGTAGTGTAGGCCTTTCCGCTATCCAAAACATACGAATAAAACTTTATTTCTATTTCCAAACACGGAGCTAAGTATGTTAAATTTTGCCTCCAAGAAAAACAAAGAATTGCAGCAGAATTAAAAGGAAAACTGCAGTCGCAGCAGAAGGTGCTCACAAAAGCTACAGCCAAAACTGACGCAGCAGTGAAAGCAAGTTTTATTGTGGCTGAAGAAATCGCCCGAGCTTCAAAGTCTTTTTCAGAGGGTGCATTTTGAAGCAGTGCATGCTAAAGGTGTGTGAGCAGTTGTGTCCCGACCAGATACAGACTTTTCAAAATGTCAGTTTGTCAAGAAACACCATCTCGGACCGAGTTAAGGAATTAGCAGGAAATTTAGCAACACAGGTCGCCAAAGAGACACGCAGCTGTCTAGCTTTTTCATTAGCTGTGCATGAAAGCACAGACAACATGGATACGGTGCATCTATCCATTTTTATTAGAGCCGTGAAGCCGGACCTCTCTGTCACTGAGGAGACGAGACGGACCGGGACATTTTTGATGCAGTGGAGAAGTCAATAAGTAAAAATAAATTGCCGTGGGAAAAGTACCGACAGGGATACGTGGGTTGATCTTTGATGCATGCAGAGCAAATCTGTAATTTAATGTTGATTATCATTTTGCCTATTATAATCCTACTTCACCGACAGAGCAGAATACATTTCCCTTGGAAGTTCAAGGTCCCGGACACACACCGTCACCTGTGGAGTCCCCCAGGATCAGTCCTTGGCCCCATTCTCTTCATACTATACATGCTCCCCCATGGCCGTGTCATCAGTCGATACGGACTCTCATTCCATTGTTACGCTGATGACACGCAAATCTACATAAAAACTGACACATCTTCCTCCGCAGCTTCTCTATCCTCTTCGTCATCATCATCTCCCCTGTCAAGAGGACAGGGGAGACCCCCCTGACGAGATAAAGGTGCGAGTGAAAAACAACTTTCTCCAGTTGAACAGCTCCAAAACCGAATAAATTCTAATTGGCACCCCACATCAGACCCAGTCTTCCTCCATAACCAGTTTAACCTTCTCTGGTCACGACATTCCCCTCTCTTCATCAGTCACCAACCTCAGCGTAAGATTCAACCCTCAATTCACTTTTGAATCCCACATCAAACACATCTGCAAGATCTCCTTTCATCATCTCAGAAATATTTCCACACTCCGTTCTTCACTCACCTTGAGTGATGCTGAAAAGCTGGTCCACGCGTTTGTCTCCTCCCGACTGGATTACTGTAATGCACTTCTCATCGGGATCCCTGATAAAAGTCTTTAAAGACTACAATATGTTCAAAACAGTGCCGCAAGGATCCTGATGAGAGTTCGTAAACACGAACACATCACCCCTGTTCTTCATTCCCTTCATTGGCTTCCCATCTCCACCAGGATTGATTATAAGATCTCTCTCCTCACTCACCAGTGCATCCATGGTAACGCACCCCCCTACCTAAAAGAACTACTCACCCCACTGACCTCAACACGATCCCTCCGTTCTACCCACTCTTACCGCCTCCTCCTTCC
>VRLP01002699.1:0-80887 GCA_009660295.1 Lophius piscatorius | reverse complement strand
TTAAAACGAGGTAAATGTGACAGAATGTGAGCAGATTTTACTTCAAGCTACAATAAACACATAAATATCTACATAAACACATTGTAGAAAACATTTTTTCTAAGAATAGGCACCTTGCACCCCAAAACCATTTCAAACATGTTTGTGGTGTTCAATTAAATTTTTGCCTGAGAGTGATTAAAGCTGAGAACGTGCATGGGAAAGCACCGATGATGATGAAGATCTCACTAAAAGAAGATGTGGATGCACAGCCACAAACCTGCAGCCATGTTTGCAGCACTGCTCCTTTGTTGCTTGTCTCTGCTCATGCTTTCTGGACTTTTGTTTCATGTACTTAAAGAGTGCTGTTTGGGAACCTGCACACCTAACCTGAATATTCTAGAGTTTCTCCCAGTTTGCCTCACAGTTGCTCTGAAACATGAGCAATCTGTTCCCAAAGAGACGCAGAGCTGCAGCCGGAGGTGGCAGAGACAGGTTGAGGTGGACGATGGAGAGACATTCAAAAATTAGGATAATGTGGAGACTAATCCTGAATTTGATAGAATTTAAAGAGGATTAATCTGATTTAGGGTTTGACAGTGGGTAGCACAGTTCCCTCCCAGCATGAAGGTCCAGGGTTCAACTGCACCTGTTGGTTCTTTCTTTTTGGAGTGTTCCCCTTTGTTCCCCTGGGTTCTCCCCAGATTCTCCAGCCTAAGTCCAAACCCGTAGGTGTGTCTCTATGTCCTACGGTGTACTGGTGGTTTGTCAGGACTGTACCCTTCATCTCGCCCAATGTCAGCTGGAATTGATTAGAGCTAGTTGGCTGGTTGGTAGTTTGTGTGGTTGGCTGGCTGGTTGTTTTGCTCGTTGGTTTGTTAGTTGGTTGTTTGGTTGTGTGGTTGTGTCGTTGGTTGAGAGATTGATGACTTATTGGTTGGTTGATTGGTTGTGTTAGTTGGTTGGTTGCATTTCTGGTTGGTTGTGTGGTGGTTGGTTGTTTATGTTGGTGGTTGATTGGTTGTTTGGTGGTTGTTTGGTGCCTAGTTGGTTGGTTGGTTTGTTTGTTGTGTGGATAGTGGGTTGGTTGGCTGGTTGTGTGTCTTGTTGGTTCATTGGTTGGTTATATGGGGGGATGGTTGTTTCTGTGGGTGGTTGGTTGTGTGGATGGTATGTTGATGGTTGGTTGGTTGGTTATGTGGGGGGATGGTTGGTTCTGTGGATGGTACGTTGATGGTTGGTTGGTTGTATGGGTGGAATGTTGGTTAGTTGGATGGCTGGCTGATCCAAACAAATGATTGATTGATTGGTTATCATGGTTTCCAGGAGAAAATGTATAGGTTATAGGTGACATGACATGATGACAGAGGTTTGAGATTTCTTTGTCTAGTTAAGTTATATATGTTTAGTTTAAATTTCCAGAGTTATCCTCTGGCCTTTGGGTATATCCCCTTCCTCTAGCCTCCTCCATAGTCAACAAACATAAATGTTAAAGATTCAAAGAGTTTTATTTTCCATTTGCATGAGTACATGTGGTACAGGTACATTTGAATTCTAAATGCAGGAAAACTCTGGTTGTCTGTAGTGTTGATGTGGGTGATAGTTCAGTCGGTGACAGTATGTGAGGAACTGGTGGCTCTAAATTGCCTGTAGGAGTGAATGTGAGAGTGAGGGGCTCCTGTCTCTGTGTCGGCCCTTCGACTATCCGGCGGCTCATCCTCTGCCTGAACGACGGCTGGGATAGGCTTCAGTCGGGGGGTCCGTGACCCTGATCACAAGGAGTGGTTACACGTTACGACAATTTGTGACTTTCTTTCTAGAACCTATATGAATAAACTCCTGCTGAACCCATGACCTCCTGCGTTGGTCATGGCTTCACAAACTTTGGCAAACACTTGGACCAGAATAAGGAGGGCTTCACGTCATTCTTTCGATTCTTACCATTTCTTTCTCCTCATCTCATTTTTCTATCCAGTTAAAAGTTCATTTTCTCTGCAGACGTTCACTATCAACGATTATCTTGTGTGTTTGCACAGATTTCAGGAGTCAGAGCAGCTGGGAGAGCGGTGTGGCCTCCATGATGCAGAGCAGTGAGTATCTTCTTCTTATCTGTGGATCGATGATTCAGGATTTTATTGTTAGTGTACAGTGTAAAAGGAGAATTGTTTAATGAACTCAACTGGTAGCACTCAATTCAAGGAAGTATTGCACCTAGAGTTAAAAAGTTACAGTCAGAAAAAATACAGGTTTAGGTAAGTTCTTCAAAAGTTTTCTTTTTACAGCGCATTATTACATCCAGAAATGCATAAAATATATATTTTTTTTAAACTAGCTTTGGAAGTATTTTTTTCACAGTTACACCATCAAAAAATCTAAAAACAGCAAATACATTTTTGTTTATTATTGGTGCATTGATTGGACATGATTTTGACCTAATCTTAATTCTTTAAAGACAAATATTACACAAGAGGAGAATTATTGGTGATTTAAAAACTTTCACTGGTGACACAATTAAAATGTATTATTTTCCCACTTAAATTTTAGAATCAATAATACTTAATTTAATTGTGTGTTATCAGTGGACAAATGATTCTTTTTACATTATATTTTTGTAAGGTAGTTCATTCACTTATTTCGGTTGAATAAACTAAATGTCGTAGGGTCATTTTACTACGGAAAATTACTTGGACCAACATGATTCTTTCATTCTGAAAAAAACCCATTTAATCATGTGACTTCTTTCAAGATTTGTTTCGTCTTTTATGTGTAAAAGCCGAATCTGAACCTGGAGCATTGCTGTTTAAATGTGGGAGTAAAGTCATTAACCTATTTTACTCTCAGGATCCCTGATTAAAAAGTCACCAATCCAAATGACCTTTGAACTCTTCCTTACTGTCGATGTCTCGTTAAAAGCACCTGTCTTAGAATTTGTCTTTGCATCTTCACATTAAGACTCCGAGTTAAGAACATTACATCTTCTAGCAGACACACGCTGTGATAAATTAAAAGTGACTCTCCAGTCATCTGTGTGAATCTATTGATGCTGTAAATGAAGAGTACGACTAATGTGACACTGTGAAACCATCTGAACTCCACCTCATTTCTTCTTTCTCACTGCGGGACAAGAGGTCCACGCTCTCTGCAGTGAAGGTGTGTTGATTACTTCTCTCTCTCTGTGTGTCTCTGCCTGATCCATTGTCCTGTTTCTCTCAGTCCCACAATGCACTGCTCCGCTTTCTTGCATCCATCTCTACCAGGATGTTAGTGGATTACGGTCAGGTTTCTGTTAGGAGGCAACATAATAATCATCTAAGTCCAAACAGTGAGAAGGGAGCGGCTGGATTGTTGAGGAGAAACCATTTTCATTTTTAATTTGCCTCATTGCATCAAGCTTGGTTTTAAAGGGAGGGACAATAACTAAAGAAAACTCTGCTTTATTTCTACTTTTGAGGCAGGTAGGAGAGGGATTAGTAGAGTTTAAACTTGCAAAAAGGATTTCCCGCACAGGCAGAGTAGAATTTATGCACATTTTTGGTTCAGTATGATAAGATACACTTATCATACTGAACAGCTTCGGTCATATCACCGAAAAGCCCCCAACCCTCTGCGAGGTCAAACCAATCCTCCTGATTCAACTCCTCACATTATATGTGACTCAATCATTTCAAACAGGCCATATTGACTCAACCCGACTATTTCTATGATGTCAGCAATACGTTCTAAGATCGAATCCCATATTGACTCAATAATGAAAATAAATACTGTTAACTAGTGTTCTGAGCTCAGTAACTAGACAGATTTCCTTCTGTCAAATCATATGAGCTAAATTGGATATAATCTGACATATAGTTGGGACGTAATTATCAAAGAACGATGTTATTATAAAAAAGCCCCCTGGTGATATAGGAACAATTAGTGTAAAGAATTACAAATACAAGTTAGATCACCTCCAGGCGGTTCATAGGAGATACATTTGAACTAAATCAGACCAACATTTAGGAAGTTATGTTTGAGAAACAGTGTTTTTTATTTGAAAAAAAGAAGAAAAAAGCTCCCCTTAGTGAATAATCTTTGACCTACTAGAGTAAAATATTATATCAACAATAGAGATCTCCTTGAGACAATTCATATGCACCAAAGTTTGACTAAATCAGACGAACAGTTTCCCAAAATAGATTCAGTTCTTCCTCGCACTAAGGTCTATGTGGTTGAAAAACTTAAAAATGATCCATGAAACACTTTTTATGTTAACAAGGGGATCTGCAGCAAACGCCATTCCAGAATATGACTATTTTTTCAACGATTTAAATGAATGTAATATAAAATACCCAAACATAAAATACAATAAAATATCGTAAAGTGATAAAGGGTTGTATAAGATCTAACCAGTGGGGTGTACTAAGATACGATTACCAAATAATGGATAAAAAAACCCACATTTATTCATTTCATTCGTGAAGATGTTAAAAATATTGCACATTATTTAACCCAAAATGATAAATAGTTCTTTAAGGGCTCAGACAGGAAGAACAACCTGAAGAAAAAACATCCAGCTGATAATGGTCACTTCGTAATTATTATTTTAATTGCGTTATCTCGAGATCAAGATGTAATTGTTTAGTGATCACAAGGCACTGAGAAATGGATGCAAGTGTGTAGTTGATTGAAAGTGTATTTTTATATTATTCTAATAGAATAAGATGGTTTCCACGAACATTAAAAGGAATACAGACATAGTCATTTTTACCTCAAACCAGAGATTTTCATATCTTGTAGGACCACCGTCGAGCTAAGATCACCCCTTCTTCATAAAAACTCTCTGACACATGTTACAAATTCTGAATCATGAAGATTCAGGGGGGGGGGGGTTTGTTCTTTTTAACCAATTTCTACTTTGTATCATAGCAAATGTATGTATGGTCAAATCTAAGCTGTAAAATAAAAACGAAAACTGTTATTACATTTGACATTTTGGCTTGTTAATAAAGAAAAATACAGTTATATTGAGTTTTAATTAGAAATTACAGTTCGTACACAATCAGAAATTTAAGTTGAGAATAGTTAATAATATGACCTGGATCATAATTTCAGCCTCATAATTAGTTTTTTCAAAATTAAATACTATACTTGTATAAAATTTTAACTATTAGGTTTTTCAGAAGTGAAAAAAAATGATATGTAGTTTTATATCTGTATTTTATATATGTATAAATAATATAATGAATAAAATAATATATGGAGTATAATTCTTTATTTTTTAAAAGCGGTATAACGTAACAAATAAAGTGTTATTTTTGTGGGAATGCATTTTTGGGATTTCTATCCGCTAAAAAATTTGGTGTAGATTCAACTCTCTCTTATAGATCGTCCTGTGATCATAGAGACGTGCTGGTCTTTTTACCTGGTTGCTCATGAAAGGATGGATGCGGAGCTCTCACCTGTGAAGTTTCACCCATGCTTGTCTTTCTGGCACACAAGTCAACGCCTTTTATTCCCTTTTTTTTCACCCAGCCGAACAAACTACTAACTTCAACCAAACCAACTGGATATTATAGTTTACTCTAACCAAACCTTTTCTCAGTATGTAAAAGATTCTACATACGGGAGTTCATTCTTCTGACGGGTCTCGGCGGCGAGCAGCATGTCCTATTTATTACCTTTAATTTGGAGGAAGTGTTTTATTAACCCCACATGGTTAAAGTGAGCGTTCTTCAGTCAGGTTCTGTGTGAATGAGCTGATCTAAAGTGAAAGTGTGAGTGCCACCGAGGGAGCGCAGCCAAATTGACTCCATATGTTTGTCTATTAATTGTGTGTCAGCAGAGGAAAGCCCTGCTGCGTCCTCCTGGGAACGGTCGCTGTGATTAACATTTCTACAGCGGAACAATCGACCCTTGAGCTCACAGAGAACATGATGTGAAGCAGCATGAGGAGGGTTTGAGGGTGAAATGATCCGCCGTCACACTCAGCAGCATCTTGTATTGGCTTGTTTCTGTAATTTAATGAAGCTGAAGCCGTGACGGTGTGAGGTCTGTAACGGATAAATCCTCCGTGAACCAGGTGCTCCATCTGTTTCTCTACCGCTGCTGCTCTATGCCTGGGAAGGTGGTGTCACAGAAAACCTCCATATGGCCTGGACCTGCTGCGAGGGTACACTGTGGACGGAAGGAGGGTGTGATACCGACAAAACTATTGAGATTTTCCTGAACAAATCTTATTTTTCATCCTTTCAAACATGGCCAGTGGAACTACCGACTTGACACTGGTTGGGCTGGGCTTTAAGAGAGTGTAGGTTATTATTTTGCCCAAGGAAATTTAATGGAACATCATTTTTTATAATGCCACCAATGCTGTTTTGCACCCGACCCCAATGCCCATCTCTCTAGGTGCTGAGGTCCATGAAGCCTCTTTGGCCAGGCCCGGCAACCAGATACCTCCCTTTGGAGGTTTTTACAGGCAAATCCAACAGGGAGGTCCTGGGGGTAGACGCCAAATTTGCCGTGAGAACGTATCTCATCTGGCCTTTGAATGGCTTTGGATCCCCCAGGATGAGCTGGATTGTGGTGCTGGGTAGAGAGAAATTTCGGAATCCCCTACTAGGCCTGCTTCCTCACTGACCCGAGCCCGGGTAAGAGGAGGAAAACTGATGTATGGTTGTTGTGTTATTCATGGAACTGCTTCACAACACAAAGCCGAACATGTCTCAGATGATTTTCCATTATCTCCACTGTCCTCCAAACATGAATTTAGATATTGCAGAAAACAATGTTTACAAATGTCTGCAGGTTCCGTTTAAAGATGCTGCACGACCGCTCATGACTGGAACCCTATCGTGTGCCTGATCACGGCACATGGTGGGCAGAACGTTGAATTAAATGAGAATCGTGACCTCATAGCCTCTATACTTCAGACACTTGTTGGCTTTCTGAGGTTGAATGGGGTCCCAGATATGGAGTGTAAATGTTGCTACCGAGTTATATATGATTAATTTGATCAATTCTGGTATATTTTTAAATGTATGATTTTCTAAAGTAGGTGAGGGCTGGTCTTTCTAGTTCTCCCATCCTTGATGGCGTTTACTACTGAGTGAAAACGCTGCTGTATTTCCTGTTTGTGGTTGTTATCCTGGTGAGACCTCTTTCAGTTTAGGAGTTTCACTTCACCAGTTACACTCTGGGTGTGTGTGTGTGTGTGTGTGTGTTTATTAATGTCCTGTTGAGAGGTTTAAAAATCTGCAATATGCTTACCCTAGCCATTAACAGACAATGGACAATTGATTCAGTGTAAAGCCCTACTTAACCTGCGCCGTGTCACGGCTCAGACCGTTCTCTGCCGCAGACACAAACATGTCAGACGTTCAACATTTGATCAGCAAACAGACAATTTTAAGCTTCAGACATAAACCCACAGAGGTGCCAGTATGGTTGGATATGAATCTACTCTTAATAGTCTTCTCAACTCTCTTCAGTGATGAAGGTTACCCTCAAATGATCATTTATCAATCTCCACTTCTTCTTTAGAACTAAAGCTAGAGCGGTTATTATTTCTCCAAAGGAGGTTACATTATTGTTGAAAGTTCATTTACAGATTATATATCTTTGTGGTTTTCTGTTTTTGATGAGAGGGGACTCTTGGGATGTAGAACCAGTTGTTAGATCTGAATCAAGATGAGGATTTATCTATAGATCACCTCTAAACATCCTGAGGACAGCGGGTAAATTAAATTGTAAAATGTAAGCTAGTTCTTTGGAGACAAATAAAATCAAACTGTACTCCACCTTGACACAACATTAATTAAGGAGAAAAACTGCAGAGAAGTTTTTGTTTCTCTGTCGTTTCATTTTCTATGTAGTTTCTGTCGCTATTAAGAATCAGGTCCTCTGTAGAGTGTGTTTCTCTATAGTTTATATTTCTCATTAATTTCAAATTCTCTTGGACTTATGCATATTATCAATTTCTCTGTAGTTTTTGTGCCTCTATAGTTTTTGCCTCTATTTAGTACCAGTTTTTCTATAGACCGTCCCTCTGTATTCTCTGTTTCTCTGTAGTTTCAGACTCTTCTTTTTTAAAATCTTTGCACATTATCAGTTTCTCTGTAGTTTCTGTCTTTATTATAAGTTTATCTGTAGTTTCTGTCTTTGTTTATAGTCTGTTTTTCTCTAGTTTTATCATAAAATTGATTGACAGATTTTGATGGTTTTAATCAGTTGTCTGAATGTTGTCTGTTTGGTGCTCTCATGTCTTTGTCAGAGCTTAAACTCGGCCCAGACTCTGATCTGCACAGGGGGATGGAGGTTTTTCCTCCTCCAGCTGACACTGTGAAGACCTATTTCTTACAAATTGGAATTCTGTCCTCAAGGACTAATCTTTGTTGGTATCTGGATATCCCAAATTGTCCTATGCTACTGATTGAATTTGTTATGAGGATCAGTAATATCTGTCTTCTCTCCACCATTTCTCCACCTGTTCCTGAATCTGATCGGCAGTCGCAGATCGGCACATGTGAGATTTTCCCTTTGTTCTAATATGACCGTTAATATGCAAATATGATAAGTTCAGTTAGATTCATTCAACATTAGTTAAAGTTTACGCTGACATTCATTTTGCGTTCTTGGTGAGTTTCATTTAAGATATATTTACATGCGGACAAAACAGACTCACAGATGAGGTCATTTTCATGACATTCAAACCAACAGAACAACCCTACAGATCTCAGTCATCGGAGCACTGGTTCTGGTTTAGCAGCATGGACTGGAGGAGTTCCTCAGCCTGCTACCTTTAGACTGAGGAACTCTGAATCTCCTCTTTGAAGATGCGGCTCTCCATTCTAAACATGTGACAAATCAGATGAGATGATGGTACACATTTGCTACTAAACTTTGAGCGAATCATGATTTGATTGTATGGCTTGGTTTTTCATGGTTTGTTAGAGCTTGGGACACGTCGATAGTTTTTTGATAAAAAGGTATAAATCGACAGTGAAGCTGATTGGCAGAGACAGGTCAGCTGGAATTCTCATGACTGCATTGTATGGATCTGGATTCAAAGCTGGCTACACACCCTAGAATTTTTAAACCTTATTTGATTTAAAAAACGTGGTTGACCACAGACTTAAGGACAGTTTCAATCGGGAATTAAATCGGGCCTTCTATCTTCTAGTTTGTAGCTAGCTTAACGCTGTTGCTCAGCATGGATCCCAGTGTAAGCAGTGGCCACCCGTGGTATTGCAGCAAAATAAGGTCTTTGTGTCCCAAATAGCATTTTCCATGGAGACAATCGTGTATGTAATGGCATGTATGTCTGGTTTCTATGGGGCGAGCAGGAACTTGCAGGTGCCGTTGATAGTAGTAACATCAAAATGGTTATTCATGGCAAGTAAACCTGTAAAAGGGGTGGGATTCGCCAGGGGCCCCACTATAACATATTATCACGATACTTAAGACTTTGCAATTTGCTTTGTATTACGATGCGATATATGTGCATTCATTACCCTTTTTTTCAACTGCAAATTACTTCCCCACTGGAAAAGTTTGTCATCGTCTATTTTCTCCAGTCAGATAAAGTTCTGTCTTTTCATGATTTCAGTCACATGCACTGGTGGCGTGTTGGTCAGCAGACAGACTGACAAACACGTCATAAAAACCCCAGAGGACATGAATAAAACTGTTAGTAGTACAGTAGAATCCAACTTCACTGAATGCAAACATCTCAGGGCTACTGGACTATATCAGGTCTGTAGACCAGCTCTAGTGTGGACATTTTGAGACAATGGGCTCCAGTTCTGTTACTGTCAAAGTGGATGAATCTGCCACAGGTGACACCCAAATTAATGCAACCTTTTTTGCTACAAGCAAACTTTCTTGAACTTTACGCTTCACTTCTTTACAGCTCGGGTACGGCTTTATCTGTGTCAACATGGCGTCACATACCTTAGTTCCAGGGTCTTGACAAGATAACAAACACCAGTTTTCCACGATATTCTCTGGTTTTGGGAATTTGCACAGGAAGTAGGCGATGAGCTCAGTTGTTTTCCTAGCTTGCTCTGAATTGGTAGGTAGTTTTTATCAGGCTTACTGGGTCCAGTGCTGCTTGGCCTTTTCCGAGGTGCTCTTCTCAGTGCTAGCTTTACTTTTTCTCTGCTAACGGCAACCCCTGGTTGTGGCGTCTGAGCCTTCATGGTAGTTGTATTCCCACAGTATTTCATAATATAACACTCCTCTGTGTTTCATATCCGTCTCACGATGAACTGTTCCCTCCAGTACCTTCATCATTCCTCTTTCTCTTCCTTTGTTCCTCTTCCTCATACTACCATTTTGCTGCCCAGACCTGGAAAACTCTATAGCACCATCTAGTGGACTGGAGTCAAAATTGATATCTTAATTCTAGAACCAAAAAGATAGATTAATGTTTTCAATTGATATGATAAAATATTGCAATACTTCATCTGTTTGGTGATACAATATTGTTATTTTATGCCGTATGAATTTATCCCCCGATGTTAAGCTGTTTAATACGGAACATTCTTTGCATACATGCTCGACAAGCAGTTCTCAGTGTCCTGAATAGTCACCATCTTATATAGTAAATACAGAGAGAAACCAAACATTGTCGGGATAAAGAGAGAAAAATGTATGCTTTCTTTTCATCGCCTCTAAGCTGTGCCACCTGTCTTTCCTTTTGTCGTGCATGGCTTCATGTGATTGTTTGGCTCATTGTACAAAAACCTCTCTTTTTTTGTCCCACCAGTTCTTTTGTTTTTATTTGATTTAAGCAGAATTATCTTCTAAAATCCTTGTAATTGAAACCTCCCTCAGAAAGCCAGTTGCTGAAAACCTTCATGTTACCATATGTATGTGTGTGAGTTTAGGTCACAGTGGAGTAAACCAGCTGGGAGGTGTGTTTGTGAACGGAAGACCCTTACCGGATTCTACCAGGCAGAAAATTGTGGAACTGGCCCACAGTGGAGCTCGACCCTGTGACATATCCAGAATACTACAGGTACACACACCATCCTGACCTTTTTGCCATATTATGGGAAACGTCACTTCACTGGTCATTTTGGCTTTGGTAATGTTCTTGGCATCTAATTTGTAGAGGTTGTGTATTTTGAAGGAATTTTATCCCCACTACCACCCAGGAAAAACTGAAATTAGTGATGGAGAGGGAAAAAATATAAAGTTGTTGTTCTCTATGTGGAAAATTGTGGGATTTTATGAATTTAAAATTGAACAAAATATAAAAATGCATCTAAATCACTATTACTAATTATTGAATTTTTTTTTTTCAAAACAATTCTAAGGGTGAATTAGATAATAAGGGGCCTTCGGAGGCCGATCCAGAACAGGTTTACATTCTGCTTGTCTCGAACTAGAATATTCAAACATAAGCACATAACACATCTTCAAAAAAAACACCTAATTTATTTTCTCAGATTTAGAGACTTTTACTACAATTCTACTGGAGCCTGAAGATTTATCAGGATGGCTGTTTTAGTCCAAATTAATTCGCTGGTCAGACTGTCTGAGTTGTCTGTGTGCATGCAGTTTGATACAGTTGTTGCATACCAGCAAAATGAACTTCTTCTGACAGATTGTGGTCGAAGGGTCTCTATCTTGAGGCAGAATATCCCCGCTTTGTAGTCTGGATACTGGTGGTGATGGCTGATGACTTTGCTACAGCTGATGTATGATGAGGCTGGTGGATCTGCGAGGATGAGGCAGAGATGGAGATATGGAGGGTGCGCACACCAACGGCATGAAAGAACTAGATGAACGGAGAGTCATATTTAAAGACAGCAGCGGATGGTGATGGGCTTAGCATGCAGGTGTGACACAGTGATTGGATGGATTAGGCTGCCTGGGTGATTGCGGCTGATATCACTTGATGCCCCAGACCGTCAAGCAGGTAATTGAGACTGAGCATGTGTGAAAAGTGAGGATCATAGAGAGGAACGAGCAGTATCTGTGGCCCGAGTGTGCAAGAAGTTAAGTCTTTCCGATTGAGCTTTCGATAGATCTTCATTTGTGCTATCATCAACCATGTGCTTTCGATCGTTTGAATAGTCCCCATCGTCTTTCTCATTCCACACATAGACTTCTTTGGTTGTTGGTTTAACCACAATAACACCCGACTGCTAACTCTTTGGTGGAGGATTTAGGAGTTTTTCATGCTTAACTTGGCATCGAGCCCCAGCTTTCAGCAGAAATATGGACTGAGCATCATGGGTGTAGCAAGATGACTTGGACAAACAACTCGAGGGAATCTCTCTGTTTTGATATATTGTCCTTTAATGTGTATCTGTGTTTGTCAAATTTGTGGGGTGCCAAGATTGTTCGGTAGATTATCTATCAAACAGAATTAAACATATTTTGACACATTTTGTCATTCATGTGTCCAGGTTTCGAATGGTTGTGTGAGCAAGATCTTGGGCAGGTACTACGAGACCGGCTCGATCCGTCCTAGGGCAATAGGAGGGAGTAAACCCAGGGTGGCAACTCCAGAAGTGGTGGGAAAGATCGCTCAGTACAAAAGAGAGTGTCCTTCCATTTTCGCCTGGGAAATCAGAGACCGACTGCTGGCAGAGGGAGCCTGCACCAACGACAACATCCCCAGTGTAAGACCCTTGTGTTCGTCAATCCGAGGTTTACAGTATTTTATCACTGTGACATGACGCTACGGCGGGACCCTTTGGTAACATTCATCTCGGTTCGCTGTGGACCCTGGTGTTTAACATCACCAATTGATGTGGAAGTGATGGACAACTCTGTAGTGTTTATCCCAATAGACATCATGAGACTGGTTGACGGTTGTTGATAATGTTTGATTCCTCAGCTTCTGTCCAGCAACTCATAGTATGTCTAAAAATGTCCAGGTTTCATCGATTAACCGGGTGCTCAGGAATCTGGCCAGTGACAAGCAGCAAATGGGCACAGTGGGTGCTGAAGGGATGTTTGACAAACTCAAGACGCTCAACGGACAAACCACCTGGGGAGGACGCTCAGGGTGGTACACTGGGCCTACACTCACAACTGGTAAGATCCCCCTAGCATTAATACTCCTGTACTTCTCACCAGTCAGTATGGTTGGAGACACTTTTGACCTGACAGATATTGGGATGATTCCCTGTAAATTCAAAAAATAGTTTCATGTTCAAGTTTTGGCTGTACTTTAAGGTCCGGTATCTTCACACTCTGTTGAGTTATCGTACATACATAATACAGGATCACGCTCTGTAGTGGTTAATAATCACCAAAGTGGTCCAAGAAAGGACCACCATTGACTCACTAGTGTGTTTGGGGAGTAAAGGCTAATCCATGATGTCTGATTCCACTGAAGAGATATGAGGTGAGGTCAGATCATGCAATGATTACAGCTTGCTGCGTATGGGACTATCTAGCCAGTCAGAGCAACCTCTGAACCCTATCTGATACTGGGCTCCAACAATGGCCCTGTCACCATCAGAACTAGACTATAAATGGAAGAAGGTGGTCTAGTCTGATGAATCACATTTCCTTTACGTCATGTGGTTGACCGGGTGCATCTGCGTGACCTAGGGAAAAGATGCTACCAGATTGCATTATGGGATGGAGGCAAGCAAGGGGAGGCAGTGTGAAGCTTTGGACCATGTACTGGTGGGAAACTTTGATTCCTACCATTCATGTTGAGGTTAGCACCTACCTAAACATTGTTGCAGACCAAGTACCCCCGTTTCATGGAAACACAATTACCTAATTTCAGGGGTTTCTTCCAGCGAAAGAAACCATAATCACCAGTTCAAATTGTTGGTGCTGAACAAAATTGTGAACCACAATTTTTCCATTTATTTTGGTGCTGGACTTCAGATACCAGCTTTTTGATGATTTGATCTCGCTTTTAATATACATTATTGTTCCGATTGTGCAGCTTTGAATTGTCCTTTTTCTAAAAGGCAGCAGCCACCCAAAAAATTGCACACTTGCAAAATGTACTCAAAATTCACGGAAGAGAGGACTCATTGTGTGGAGTTGACCCGAGCAGTTTCCTCTCTCTCTCCTTCAGTTTGAGGCTGAGGGCCCCATTTGCTGCATGGACTCATGTGCCGTCGCTCCTCCTCCGGCACCCTGGGATTACAGCAGTGAAACTAAGTCATGCTATACTACCACGGCTGCTGCTCTTGTGTGTGTGTTTGTGTGTGTGTGTGTGTGTGTGTGTGTGTGTGTGTGTGTGCGCTCACATAAGGGAGGGAGAAGGGGCGTCTGCTCTCATTTGTGTCTCTTTCTGCCTCACTGATTGTGACATTGAGCAATGGCTTCATTCTGTTTTGCAGTCTCTGTCTGCTGGGGATAATGAATAATTAGGCTAGCACTACAAATAACAGGAGTTCCACAGGGAACTGGAGTCAAGTTCCCTTCTGCTCACATGTTGGAGAGCTCCGCTCCGAAGTGTCTTCAGTGCAGGCTTTGCTTTAATTGTTATCACTGATGCACCTGCTAGTGTCCTGCTTACAGAGAAATTAAACCAGGTGAAATTTTGATTTAGCAGATTAAACACACATGTACAGTATATAGTACCAAACAATCACTTATGATTGAACAGACCTAACTCAGGGGGGTTGCCTTTGTCCGCAACACACATCATTGACCACATTTGGTAAGTACTGACCACTATAGACCAGGAACACCCAGCAGGACCTTCAGTTCTGGAAATGCTTTGACCCGTTTAGCATCGGCAATTTTGCCCCTGCTTGACCAATTTTCCAGCTTGCAACACATAAACTTCTGAATAAAATGTTTACATGCAGTCTGGTATGTACCACCCAATAGTACCCACTTCAAATACGTGAAAAGTGAATTCTTTCTCCCTCGCTTATGTCTGATGGCTGTACAAGATAGCCTGTGAAAACTTCTTCAACAGCTTATGATGGAACATCCGAACCTAACGGTGCTTTTGGTTATTCCTTCTGTGTGCAGAGTGTGCCCAGGCTGAGGGGGGAGAGAAAACCCTATCAGTTAGTTCCAATGGTGAGGATTCAGAGCAGACTCAGATGAGGCTTCAGCTCAAGAGGAAGCTACAGAGAAACAGAACGTCTTTTACTCAGGACCAGATAGAAGCACTGGAGAAAGGTAAGCAGTCATTCCTTATCCAGGGACCAATAGATACACACATCCTCCACCCACACGCACTAATATCAGTAAAGTGAGAAAAAGTCTCCAACCCATGTTTTGTATTAACAATCGCCCTGATTAAACTCCTCAAATTATATTTGAAATTATGTCTAAAATTTGTATTTTTCATTAAAAAAAGATCCTCCCTAGTGATTAGAATATGAACTCCTAAATATGAGCTAAATATGATATAATATGAATAATTCAATAAATATGAATAGATATTATTATTATTATCAATAGTATATACAAGCTAGAGCGCAAGTCAATTTATTTTCACAAAATCCGGACTAAACGGACCACGATTATGAAGTTATGTCATAAAAAGCTCTAACTAATTTGTAACATATGTAATATTAGAGAAGAATATGATGTATACAAGATAGACTTGATTGGATTCAAAATCACCAGCAGTTGAGAAAAAAGGCCAGAAAACATTTGCAGATAAAGCTCCCCCTTTCGTTGTACATATGCAGCCGAACATTCCAAAAATCTATCCAGTTCTTCCTCACACTAAGGTTTATGTGGGTATAAAACGTGAAAGTGATCGATTGAACAGTTTATGAGTTATTGCATTAAAACACCAGTCTGTGTACGTGACTTGGGCAATGACGATTCCATAATAGCCCCGATCTTTCGGCGTTGAAATAACACTTGGTTTTTTTTCTTTGCTCATGTAACTTAAAGGAACTGCTTGTGTAAAAAAAAATTATAATAATTTATGATGACATTATGTGATGCATGTGCTCATGTATGCAGACGACTCTTATTTTCATACAATGGATCAGTATTGCCAACTAAACTTATTCTTCAGTAAGTTCAACCAGATCTCTCTCACGATTGTCAAAATGTTGTAATTTCAGAACTTTATATTGCCGAAGACGCTATCACTACTAGCTTAGGTTCATACTGCTGGCATTCTCTATCTTCTCCCCGCTGCTCCATACTTTAATGACGACTAACTTGAGAATTGTTGAAAGCACGACGTCAAATCTACATAGTTTTCTAAATATTTCGTGTCTGTTTTGCCCTGCTTTGATCATATTGTAAGCTTCCAAACAGAAAATTCATGGATATAGTTAAAATGAACATATCTGCGAGTGAAAGCCTTCTACAGCAATAAATTGCAATGGGTGTTGGAGATCATTGCTACATAGTCATCTAAATTTAAGAGCTAACATTATCATGTCATCATGATATCTGTTTCCATTCCAGAATTTGAAAGGACACACTATCCCGATGTGTTTGCCCGAGAACGACTTGCCAACAAAATCGACCTTCCAGAGGCGAGAATACAGGTACTGTCTGAAATGTATAAATCTTTAGGCTTAAAGTCACATCATGTACCGAACGCCTCCTGGTGTTGTCTATCTCTACAAGTAACTCAGACTAAATTGTTTTGGACCTTCAAACTAAATCGATGTGATGGAATGTTACACACTCCTGTTTGCATAACATGTTTTGTGAGCGAACAGGGCTGGTACAGATCAGGTCTGGGTGGGCCTAGTCCAGCTGGAACCAGTTAGTAATGAAATATGGTACTTTAGTAGTTAGTGGCAGATACTTTTTCACCCAAACCTAGGTATTAGTGAAACTGTAGTGGCTCAATAAATAAAATCATCATTTGAAACTTGTTTTTTGGTTTAGTCTGGTTGTTTTATGTTAAATTTAGTTTGACTCAGTTCATCCTGAGATACACGGAGAAATAGAATATACCGGGAGGGGTTCCTATAACGTATAATAGTATGTTCTATTGCAGCAACCACGACACTCTCGGTGTACATATGAAAATCTTATTATTGTTCTAAGGTTGACCCGAAAAATTTAAATACATCCTTTAACCCCATAACTTCTTATTTGATTGTATTCTATTCTATTCTGCAGGTTTGGTTTTCCAACAGAAGAGCTAAATGGAGAAGAGAGGAGAAGCTGAGGAATCAACGCCGGCAGGTGTCCAACTCCTCCAACCATATTCCCATCAGCAGCAGCTTCAATGCCAGTCTGTACCAACCGCTACCACAACCCACTACACCAGGTACTGACGGGCTTCACTGCCATTTACAACACAATGGTTGTCATCTTAAACTGTGAGCTTTTGTTGCATTTTGCTCTTTTGTTTACAGTATTGTTGGGATGTGAAAAGGCAAAGTTTTGAAAAAGGGTCCAAAGTGTAATCTCCTGAAATGCCATAATTTATATTTCTCTGTAGACTGACAAAATGCAACTATTCTGAAAAGCAGTTCAGTCAGACAACTGTAAACAGGTCTTGGACTAACCGTCTCCCGTCTCTGACTCTTTCTAGTCTCCTTCACATCAGGATCCATGTTGAGCAGGTCAGATCCAGTTCTTTCCAACAGCTACGGCCTACCAACCATGCCCAGCTTCAGTATGGCTGCCAGCCTTCCAATGCAAGTAAGCAGAATTCTTCAGACTTTACATAACATAAGTAATTCAATTCAATTCAAAACTGGAACACCTCAATTTAAATTGATTGGACTATTTAGAATATTCCATTACTCCATTCCCAGCTGCTGTGGGAACATCTTTATGGGAAAATATCATGTGGCACAGATCAGCATGAATCTCCATTCAAAGAAACAACTGTTATCCATCCATCCATCCAGCCATCCATCCAACCATCCATCCATTCTTCCATCCATCCATTCATCAATCCATCCACATCTGCTGGTTATCCAACATTAAGTCACAGTGGCAGCAGGCCAAGCAGGGTATTCCAGGCATCCCTCTCTCTCCTAAGGCCAGATCAGTTATCCTTCAAGTGAGTTCATGTTCCTCCCTGCCTGGAAACCTTAGAGCCTCATGGAAACATCCTAGTCAGATGCCAAAACCACCTCAACTGGCTCCTTTTGATGCTCCAGTATGAGCTTTGTTCAGAGGTCAAAGTTGTTTCAGCATTTCAGCCTGTGTTTGATAGTTATTTTATAGTTTATATTATTATTATTATTTATCATTATTATATGAACAACAACAATCAAACCATATTCATGTGCTGTTTATCTCAAGTAAAACTTGAGAAAGCACTCAGAGAGTATAAACCTCCAACAAGGCCTAAGAGTATACTAGGTAGACATTCTTGTGACCAGAATCTATTAGATGACTTTATTTAGGAAAAACTAATGTGCCGACAACTCCAACAAACTCTCTCAGTTGCTCTCAGGGTCATTGAACAGAACACGATAACGTCTTGGATGTATGTACTCCTGTAAGTGACTTTCATCGTTTCCCTGTTAGTCTCCATGTCTGTGTGTGGTCTCACTATTCACTGCTATTATTGTCATAGTCTTCATTTCACAACCTAAATAACTGTAGGACAATTAAGGTGACTTTAGCTCAGCTAAAGCCCTCAAGGGTCGCTTGTTTTTAAAGGAACTTTTTCATTGATATTAAATATTTAGAGACATTTTCGGGTCTGCTAGCATCTTTAGCTTCGTGGCTAGGATAGGCCATAACCTACCTCTGGGTAAAAATCAATGTATTTAATATGCTATATCTCGAGTTTAAATTCATCAATGGACACATGAGTGTTCATCGTCACAAGAAGAGCGCTCAAAACGGCTTATTTTATATATTATTTTTATTAATTATCTCTAGTATATGCAAAAACCTACCTCTTGGTAGAGTTTCATTCAAATCCATCAGGTGTTTTTATCCTAAAACTTGGTCAGAGACAAACAGACAAATGTACATGGTTGGAAACATAACCTCCTTGTTGGAGGTAACTTTGTGAAAACCACAGAGAAGAGTTAAAGAAATGATATTCAACAATATTGCTAACATCTACTGACTCCTACCATTTGTAGAAGCTGAAAAATGATGCTGTCTGAATGGGTTCTATTCATTTGTTTGCAGGCTTCCAGCCAGACCTCGTATTCCTGCATGCTACCCAGCAGCCCCTCTTTAAATGGAAGAGGTTATGAGACGTATACTCCTCCACACATGCAGCCACACATCAACAGCCAGTCAATGGCATCCTCTGCAGCTTCGTCAACAGGTAGGATGTTGCATCACATAATTACGTTTACATACACATTTGAACTTAGCTTAATCACATTCCCCTCTGATAGAGGTTATTATGATTAATCCACATCATGACTCTGTAGTATTGATACTATTTAGTGTAGACTAAATAGTATCAATACTAATACTTTTGAGGTCCATGGCCTCAAAAGTCTCCCTCAGCGAGGCATTTTGCTGACCCACCTTCAAACTTCACCAAACCGTGTCTCATTTCAGCTGTTACAATTGAGTTGTGCCTGGCCGTTCCACTCCTGTAACGTTGAAAAACAATTACCTCTTACTAACTTATGAATTGTATTTTTCTTATTCTTTTTTTGTTTTTAGAGCAAATTAATTTCTTCCTCGTCTTTCTGCCACTTCAACCTAAAAACATGAGCTCCATTGTTCAGATCCCCCCTCTAGGCTATTGTACAAATATGGCATTGCAAAATGGTGGCCACTTTGTAAGACGCCCCGCCCCCTTTGGAGATATCAAGGGCTCATTCTAAACTAACCTTAAAAACACATTGGATTATACACTAATAAAAACATATTTATGAATATTATTTTACATCTATTCAAAGAGATAACCCAAAATTTGACACACTGTACCTTTAAATCTATACTCAAATGCCTGCTTTGTTGTCCTTTTACCAGGTCTGATTTCTCCTGGTGTCTCAGTTCCAGTCCAAGTTCCAGGAAGTGAAGCGGACATGTCACAGTACTGGCCACGCCTGCAGTGATGTCATTTCACATTCCTGCCTGAAGCATCCAACAGTCGTGATGGGACTGTGTTGGAAATCAAATCTTGAACTACAGCTCGAATGTGTCGTGGAAGAAAAGAGAGATTGCATGAAAGGAAATGAAGAATTAACTCTCTTGTAGTGATTGTGATAAAGCAAACCAAAATCTGGTGGCACCAGGACAAAGGGAATGTGAGTACTCAGAACAAGGTCCTCATCATCGCCATCAAGAATTGGCTGCTGAGGACACCGTGTCTCTGGCTGGACCTGCTAACATGAACTTCAGGAAGGTCTACCATCCTTTGGACACTGTAGGAAGACCTTACCTCCACTTTCAGACCCTAATGTACGTATGTCCTGTTGGTGTATTTGTAGCAAAACAAAGACTGAACCGTAAAGGGAAGATGATTAAACTTGAAATGAACTGTCTGCTGTGAGTTTGTTTTGTCAACAGAAACCAAAAAACCCTGGCCCTGAATGTTTATAGACTTTCAGAATGTGGATTTGGTGAAATGTGTTTGGTCTAGTAAAAACCTTGGTCTTGATGTAAACTGCTAACGGGCATCGGAATCTCATTTCTATTTGAAGGAACTGTCTTTCGGGAGGGGTTGGTGGGGGGATGGGAATACCATTTTGTTTTAATCCCAATGCTCCTATACGGTCAGAACTGAAACAGTGCAAAATCTGGATGCTGAACAAACACCTTAATGGATTATTAAAAAAAAATGATTGGATTCTGTCCGGGATGTAAGATGAAACTGCTTTTAATTTCTAAGTGTAAAGTATTTGTCCTCTCCAGAGATCTGGGAGGGTTTCCATAATAAACTTATTTCAATTATATTTCTTGTTGCATTCTGAAGTAACTTTAAACATTACTGCTTTGTATTCTCAAACACGGTCATGGCCATACGCAGGGTTCTAGAAAAACCAAGGTCAAAATAATGAGCTTGCAAAGTGGCATAAAAACGCCGCTTTAGATCTGATTACCCTCGTCTACATCATTAAATTTTAAGACATTCGGTGGGCAAACATCAGATATCAACGACTTTAAAACCAGTTTTCAATAGCATAAATAATCTCTCAGCAGTAAAGAGTGAATATCTGATCAATGAAGTTAAATAATCTGACAGCACAGCAGAGACTCTGAATCATGATAATAGTTAGCCTGACAGTTAGCCTTAATGCTTGTCAGTTAGCCTGTCATTTAGTCTAAACAGATGGCGTGACGGTTGGAATGAAAGTTAGCTGACTGTTGGCACAAAAGTGAGATTGACAGGTAGCTTGACAGTTACTTTGACAGTTAGCCTGACAGTTAGCCTGACAGATAGCCTGACAGATAGCCTGACAGATAGCCTGACAGATAGCCTTAGTTTTAGAATGGATTTTAGCCTGACTGGAGGCCCAACCGTCAAATTGACAGTGAGCCTGTCATTTAGTTTGACATGTGACCAACATGGGTCTGTCCTCCTTCTTGCTGGAAAACTGCACCTGTTGTGCTGTGGATCACCCCATGGACATTCCTCGGCTGCATGTTACGCCTCCTCATCGCGAACATCTCTGGTGGCCTTTTGTCTTGAGCTACTGCTTATCCATGATTGGGTTGCTTGGAGCTAACACACTTTCAACGGACAACTTCAATGCTATATTCCACCACGGTGCTGCTCTGCACCATTCCCTTTGATCTTCACCGCTTCAACAACCATATGGACTTTGGCCGCCATTTGGCCCACAAACAGGCTCTGGCCGTATCTTAACCTATAATACTCCATCCCATCATTCTGGTTATCTCGTAAGTGAACTTCTTCATTCCTTAATCACGACAAACAACAAATGAATCAACCTACCCTCTGCTCGCTTCCTCAGACCTCACAGCCAATCACAAAGCTGTGTCATATGAAACTGGCTTTGCTCAAGACACGCTTTCTCAACAACATTCTTCTTTGACTTTAGGCCCCTCCCCTTTGGCCTTGCCACAGCGGATCACCTGCTTCCATCCATAGGTTGGTAGAGTAAAAAAGAATAGAATAGCTTTTATTTTCATTCCACTGGGTATAATGGAAATATGGGTGCTCCACCCATTCACTGCAATTGAAAGGTATAAAAAAATCACAAAACTTCTGTGCCTTCTTTACGATGGCCGTGGTGAGTGTAAGGGTGGAAGCAAAGTGGGGACCGAGTCTGACAGATTGTAGTCTGTTCGTGAGGAAGTCCTTCAACCAGGCAGAGGTTGGAAGTGGGAGGTGGAAGTTAGCCTTTGCTGACTAATATGTCAGGGATGACAGTGTTAAAGCTGAACTATATTCTATGAAGGACATCCTCACATAGCTCTTCTGGTTCTCCAGATGGATCAGCACTGTGTGGAGTACACTGCTAGATAACAGTACCAGTGATGGTATTTGTTGACCCGGGCCAGAATTGATCAGGTTTTGTGATCCGCATATGGATTTGGCATAGGGTTTACGCCGATGCCCTCTTGACGCGACGCTCCCCATTTATTCGGGCTTGGGACGGTCACTGGAGGTCCACTGGCTTGTGTCCCTTTTTTGGCTGGGTTACCCGCTTTCTCAACAAATAAAGGTATGATTCATAATGGATTCATAACTGAAAATAAACAAGATTTATTTTGTATTCAGGTTTGCATTACTCAAACCTGGCACAAATCCCAGGACTAATTTTCACTCAACAAAACCACAACACCAGGATTCACATACATTGACCAACCTCTAGTTGATGGACAGGGTTGTGATGTAACGGATGTACATAGAAAGGACATTAAACTGACATGCCTCCTGTTCAGTCTTTTGAATATACTGCCTTCAAACTACCTTGCCCCACGTCATCTATGCCCCCTGACATCATCTATGCCCCCTACCTCAGGTGTAACCCCTGTTTCTTTCCGACATCTCATTTTCTGTCACTCAGCTATCTGCAATTTCCTCTCTGTTCTACTTCTTGGGGATTTCAACCTGCATACTAACAACACCATCAACAGCAGCTTCACCACCACCACTGCCATATCTATCCCCCAAACTCAATCAAAACCTTCCACTCCGCCTCTCTCCCAGTTTTCTCCCATATCCCCTGTTGAACTGTCCAAATTTACAACTGGAATGAAAAGCTCTACCTTCAACCCATCCCATCTACTCTTGTTAAGGACTGTCTCCCAGCGAAGCTAAACATCATCAACACCCTCCATCATCTCTTGTTCTGTCCCTCAAACTCTTAAACTGGCCTTTGTCATCCCCATCATCAAAAAACCTGGACTACACCCAAACATGAGAAACTTTTGGCGTGCCTCCAATCTACCATTTCTGTGTAAAATACTGGACCATATTGCCGTCGCCCAATATAAATCCCATCTAAGTTATAAGAACTTGTTTGAACCATTCCAATCCGGTTTCTGCACCCAGCACAGCTTTGGAAAAGCCTCCTCAAAGTCACAAATAACCTCCACCTCTCCACAGACTCTGCTCATCTCAACACCCTCATCCTCATTGACCTCATCACCAGCTTTGATACCATAAACCACACAAACCTCTCTCCCACCTGGATTCCTCCCTCAACATCACCACTGCTGCTGCTTTTCTGGATAATTTCATATCTCACAAAATGAGAGCAGCTCATGAACATCAACAACAACACTTCCTTCACTGCTCCCCTGTCCCAAGGTTTCCCCCAGAGTTTGGTGCTTGGTCCTCCGCCCTTCATCCTCAACCTCCTCCAACTTGGCAAATCATCCATTGTCATGGTCTCCACTTCAAATGCTACACCAACATTTTCCAGCTCTACATATCCTTTAAATCTATAACCAATTCAAACCACTCCACTCTGACAAACTACCTTACAGAAATAAAAGTGTGGCTGTAAGCCTTTTTCCTCAAACTCGACAGTGACGAATCCCGTATGATAATCATTGGTCCCAGTTCCTTTAACCAAACCACACATACCTTCTTCTTCTTCTCCACTGACAAATCCACTCACCACTCACTTACATCCAAAACCTTGGAGTCATGTTTGACTAAACCTCTCCATCAAACAAATCACTGGATCTGCCTTCTTCCACCCCAAGAACTGAATCGCACACATCACTCGTCTTTTCTACCAAAGAAACACCTTCATTATGTCAAGAATAGATAACTGCAACAGCAATAAGATACAAAATCAAACAAACTCTATAACCTCCAGTACATCCAGAACTCTGCTGCTCGACTCTTCAACCACATTCGCTCCCGTGACTGTCCAGGGACTCCAGAACCTCCTCTGGGTCCCTGTTCCGCAACAAATTAAGTTCAAACACTGTGTCCTTATCCACAAACCAGGCCCTCCCCTACCTCACGGCCCTCCTCCACCCTGACATTCCTTCCTGCTGACTCCACTCCTCTGATGCCAACTTCACTCAGGACAAAGTACCTGGGGTGACGTAGCCTTCTCTATAGTGCTCCTTCCCTATAGAACTCCCTAGCGATGGTACTAACCCTCCAGCATTCACATTACAATTTAAGACTCACCTCTTTAGCTCTGCTTTTAATGTTTAATCAATTTTATGTGACTTGTGATTTGAGCTTGTAGCAAGCTCCTTGCCACTTACGTAGGTTATCCTCGGAACACAAGGTGAGAGACGTTTTTAAGGGAAACCAAAGCTTTATTTTCTTTATTTATTTCTTAAACGAAATTAAATGTTTTGCTTGGTCACTATTCCTTCCAGCACGTCCTCCGCTCCCGACTTCCCCGTCAGTCTCTCTCTCCCCTCCCCAGCCCTCTACTGCAGGTCAAAAAGAGTCTCATTAGTTCATCATCCTCAGGTGTGCAAATCAATACACCTGGCGCTGCTCTTGTGGGCAAGATCCCCACACCTCTCTCTCCTGCAGCTCCATGCTTAATCACTCTCGTACTCAATCTTACATAATGTGATATTGATTCTTGTTTTACTATGTTGTTTTATGTTTTTTTACTATGCATGTAAAGCATTTGTGCGTACTTTGAAAAGTCCCCCACAACAGCTGAGCTTGGATTATCATGGTATTTTTCATTTTCTATTTTTTCACTGCTTAAAGTTAACACAGGTGCCACCAGGTTAAGAATGAAAATAAAAAAATAGAAAGGAGTACCTCATTTTAGCATGCATTTCAACCTCTTTACAATAACTGAATTGAACAAAATGTCGTCAAAAAATATTTGCTGTGTCTGCCAGAACAGTCTCAAGACCATGGAGGAGAGACGGAGAAGACCGCAGTAGGACAACAACCCAGCAGCAGGGCCGGTACCTGCTCCTCAGTGTGAGGAGGAACAGGAGGAGCACTGCAAGATCCCTACAAAATGACCTGCTGATGCTACTGCTTTGATGTTTCTGACCAAACTGTCACCATTAGGGTGGCATGAGGGTCCACCATCCTCTAGTGGGACCTGTGCTCATAGCCCAGCAACATGCAGCTGGATTGGCATTTCACCAGTGAACACGAGAATGGGCAGGTTCTCCATATGTGCCTCGTTCTCTTCACAAATGAGAGTAGGTTCACAGTGCGCTCATGTCACAGACGCGAGAAAATCTGTAGATATGTGGTGAACGTTATCTGAGTGAAACATCATCCAGAAGGACTTCTTTGGTGGTGGATCAGTGATGGTCTGGGAAGGCAGATCCTTGGATGGAGTGATTAAGCAGGGCCTGGATGGTGAAGGTATTGATGGCATTGATTGGTCCTCATGTTCCCCAGACCTGAATCCAATCCACCTATGAGACATTATGTATCGCTGCATCAGAACACCATTTAGCAGCATGGACTGTCAAAGACCTCATTAATCACCTGATCCAGTTAAAAATTTCATTAGTCGAGATCTGATCTGTGATTTATGTGTATGCTACTTCCACTGGCTAGAATGGATTTTTAATGGATTTTTAATAGCCGATCATATTACCAATGTGGCCCATGGATCGTCTTAGGATCCGTTTACTTGACACCATTTCAATTAAAAACAGAAAATGCTTTTTTTGTGTGTTTTAAAAGTTGTTTGTTCAGAGAACGACATTGGGAAAATGATTCTTGTACACAAATGAGACACAAAAGATTTTCGGTAAAACTGTTGTTTGTATGCCATTAGTTGGCTGTGTACCATTTCCAAAAACACCTCAGAGGAAGGCTAATAATCAGCTGATCGTTGCTGCTTAACACGGTAACTGTACTGCAACTCTACAGTGTTCCGAGGAGAGTTTGCATCACAAACAAACAAGGTAGTCCACCATTGTTTATGTGTTGGTCCGTCAATTGGCAGCTATTAGGCTGATATGGTAACGGCCATGAGTGAAGTGGGTCTTAAACATCACCATTTTTAAAAGAGTTATGTTTTTTTTCCCAATTTACACTGAGATGGAAACAGTTGAATTTTTAAAAGACTACACGTTATGTGCTGTTTTCAATCATTTGCATTTTTAGGACCCAAAAATGCCACCACTTAAACAAAAGGCTAAACACAAACAAAAATTCACTGCGAAAATGATGTCAGGTAAATGGGTCCTTTGTATGCCAGATGGCAGTAAACCACTGCTAGCAGCAACACTGATTGTTTTTTGTTTGGTTTGCTCTTCATGAGACTACAGACAGAATCTGGCATGGAATTGAGAGTCACTCAGAATATAGTCACAATACCTTCAAAGGTACGCCCGATGTTCATAGAAAGTAAATTTAGTTGAAGCACTGAAAAACTATTCATTGGCTCTGTCCCTGTGTTTCATTCATTCATTCAGCCCATCATTTCTGTCTGTCTTTCACTAGCCTGCGGGTGGCTACAGAATGAGAATGGGGTCACCCTCTCCTCATTTACCTAACAAAAGAGAGGAGAGAGGAGTGAAAGAGAGGAGCTGACGGCTGTCACCGAGAGAAAGAGGGAGCGGATCCAAGACACATGACCTGCCGTTTCACTCTGAAAAGTTCCATTCCATTACATCTTACACAATCCACATCATGTCAGCGACTATCAATTACTGTCTGCATCAAACAGCACAATAGCAACTCCAATCATCAAAGCATTTGGCTCTGATCAATGATGGCGTCCAACCAATGCAACAAGACTAATGGCGACATCATTAGATTATTCTGGTCAGGGCCGCAGTCAACGCTGTGCAAAGCTGGGCATGCACTATATGATTTCTTTAACCTGTTTTTTGACACCATTTCAGCCTCATGACTTTTGGGCAAACCTCGGTACTCTGGACTGATCGGATGGATTTCTGACTTGTCCGAATTTTGGTCAGCTTTCGTCTGGCTTTCACACAACAGAAGCAGAGCCATGAGTCAAGTATCTGTGTTGGCATGGGAACACAAGAAATCATGTGGATAATAAATAAGTAGTCATAAAGCAGGAAGTACAGTTTGTGGCTGGTTGCAGCTGCATAGCAAGGAAGAAAAATAAGGGTTTCTAGCTGTCAGAGCGGTGCTAGCTATCAAGTTAACAATCAATAGTAAAAGTAGCTCGCATACTTCCAATTCTCTCTGCAAAAGAGACCGGCCACACTGCCCACGTTGTCCTACGAGTCCAGGTACGCCAGCGCCTCTATTGTTTTTTATAGGTTTCTTCACTCAGGATGGCAGAAATGAACAGTGCAGCTCGTTTCTGTCATGTTAGCATGTTGCGAACAAACAAACTTCTTCCTGCAATGGAACTTTCAAACTGGCTATTGATATCAAAAATGATCAATAGCCAGAACAAGCCACAGGGGCCAACGGACCATAATGTGTTGGCAGTCACGTCTTGAGCTTTGGCTTCGAATCAAAAACTAGGCAAGGCAATGAAAGAGAATCAGCTTGAAGCGTGAAGTGTGTTCATATACAAGAAACCGCTTTTTTTCATGCACACAAGGAATCAACATAAGAGCAACAATACACGTTTATATTGTTATATTTTATTTATGTACAAATTAAAGTGTTGAGTTGTTGTGACAATGCAGAGTCCAAAGAGTATTACTATTAGGGGTAAATGCATGTAAATGTATATTATATACAAAGTGGAGATTTTATATGACCATGAAAGTGATAGTATTTGATTATATGTGCATAATTACCTGTCCAATTAAACTTTTAAACATAGACTATAGTAGCGTTGGAAAATGTTTCAGTGTCCAGGGTTAGTTGGCTAAGCGTGAAGTCATCTTCAGAGTATTGGACTGTGGGAAGAAACTGATCTTATATCAGGTTGTTTTGGCACATTTGTCCAGGGTGTGGTGGCTCAGCAGCCTTGTTCCTGTCTGTTTTCTGACCCAGGAAGGTATAGTTCCTGAAGGTTAGCTCCAATCCTGTTCTCCGCTGCACTGACAGTCGACTAAGCAGCTCCAAACCAGGCCGTAATGGAACAGATTTGATTATCGTCACGTAGAACTGGATCAGCAGCTCGTTAGTCAGATTAAACTTCCTGAGTTGACGCAGGAAGTACATCCTCATCGTCTACTGAGCCCCTGATTATTATGGTCGATATTGGAAACTCATTTAAGGTCTTAGGAAAATGTGGATGCCATAAACCTAAAGATTGACACATTTTTGTTTTGTAAGGTGATGTGGAACAATCTTTGGAGGCTCCAACTGGAGTCCGCTTTCATCTCCGCAGTTTGAGCCTATTTATCCTCAGGTTGTTCAGACTGCACCAGATGGTCAACTGTTCAACCATCCGTCTGTATCGGGTCTATCGAAATCCCGGTCTACTACCCTCATTATTGACCTATTATACCCTCACTGCCGGACTCCACTACCCACACTGCTGGCCTGTACAATCCTCACTGCAGGCCTCTACTACCCCCACTGCAGGCCTCTACTACCCCTCACTGCTGGTCTCTACTACCCCTCACTGCAGGTCTCTACTACCCCTCACTGCAGGCCTCTACTACCCCTCACTGCAGGTCTCTACTACCCCCACTGCAGGCCTCTACTACCCCTCACTGCAGGTCTCTACTACCCCTCACTGCAGGCCTCTACTACCCCTCACTGCTGGTCTCTAGTACCCCTCACTGCTGGTCTCTAGTACCCCTCACTGCAGGCCTCTACTACCCCTCACTGCTGGTCTCTACTACCCCTCACTGCTGGTCTCTAGTACCCCTCACTGCTGGTCTCTAGTACCCCTCACTGCTGGTCTCTAGTACCCCTCACTGCAGGTCTCTACTACCCTCACTGCAGGCCTCTACTACCCTCACTGCAGGCCTCTACTACCCTCACTGCTGGTCTCTACTACCCCTCGTCTGCAGGCCTCTACTACCCCTCACTGCAGGTCTCTACTACCCCTCACTGCAGGCCTCTACTACCCTCACTGCAGGTCTCTACTACCCCTCACTGCAGGTCTCTACTACCCCTCACTGCAGGCCTCCACTACCCCTCACTGCAGGTCTCTACTACCCCTCACTGCAGGCCTCTACTACCCCTCACTGCAGGCCTCTACTACCCTCACTGCAGGTCTCTACTACCCTTCACTGCAGGCCTCTACTACCCCTCACTGCAGGTCTCTACTACCCCTCACTGCAGGCCTCTACTACCCCTCACTGCAGGTCTCTACTACCCCTCACTGCAGGTCTCTACTACCCTTCACTGCAGGCCTCTACTACCCCTCACTGCTGCCCTCAAACACAGTCTGTGTGTCTGTGTTGTTACTAGTACCCTCTTTTACCTGATGCTACGTTCTGTTCTAAACATGACTCTGCAAACTGGTGCTGCACACAAGGAGTAACGGGGAGGAATGAGAGAGGAAGGAAGAACATTGTTAGTAGATGAATGAAAGCCGTCCATCCATTTATTGGCTGATGGACAACAGCTAACTGTCACAGTCCTCACCCCCAGCTGCTGATATCTTCATACAAATAATGATCATTTACATTCTAATTAAAAATCATCATTATGTTGGTCATTTACATTCTAATGAAATACATTTGCATGGTAATCACAGCTGGACGGCATTGTAGCGCAGCAGCACTCTGCCTTTTCAAAGACAAATAAAGAGACAGACAGACTACGCGGACAGACAGCATCAAATGAAACCGCGTCCAGCAGATGGGATTCAGTTTAGTGTCACGTTCACTTTGACATCTTCATTTCAAACCTAGAGAGATGCTCTCCCTCAGAGACCTTCATAATAAAATTACCCTGAGGAGTCCTGATAAAAACAAAATAAATGGCCGTTCTTACCACAATGGGAGCTTGTCAACTGTCAATGGAGAATTATTTCATCAATCAAAGCCATTATTCACTCGTTCTGTTCCTCCGCTTGATTCTTTGCCTTCAAACAAATAGCAAGGAGGTTTGGACTGATGGAGACAGCAATTTCCATGATCATCGCATTTTGGAACACATGCAGATAAATAGATAATTCCTAGATAAATGTTAATTCTTCAACATTTTTTGTTTTGTTTGCGGCTTACATTTCAGAGTGGTTCTGGCCAGCCACTGGGTATTGGGTCACACTGATTGACGACAGACATAAAAGAAACAATACACTCAAAAATGGTAACTGTAATGCCGTTACTTTTACGGGAATGTAACATGTATTTTGTATGAAGTAATTCCATGTTCACCAGATAAACATGATTTCTGTTCTGATCTGGCAGAATCAACTTCCTTTCCATCTTGCATCTACTGTCTTCCTACTCCCCTCTGTGTGCTGTCTATCTCTCCCCGTCTGTTTGTTACTAGGGCGTGCCTACCTGTCACTCACTCCTCACCTGACTCCACCTACAATGACATCTTCACATCTGCTTCCAATCTGGTTTATCTTCACACCTGATGACTGCTGCATAAAAACCCCGGCTCTACATTCCATTCAGTCAAGTTGTCCCTTTATCCTAGTGGTTCAAGTGTCCTTGAGCAAAATGCTGAACCCCACGTAGCTCCCAACGGCTGTTCCACTGGTGTCTCAATGATGACATGAATGGTTTCTGCTCCTGATGAGCATGTGGCGCCTTGTATGGGCGCTTCTATCATCACTGTTTGAATGTTTGTGTGAATGGGAGAATGCTGACTCGTGTTGTAAAAGCGCTTTGAGGAGTCTTGCAGACTAAAAAAGCGCTGTATAAGAAAAGTCTATTTACCATTTAATAAAAAAAAGATTAAATCAAGTTGACACGAATTGATACGATGGAGTTTGTTTGCCTTGTTCTGATGGAGGCTGCGAGGAGCATTAAATTTCAGTTTCTGTCCAAATTGTTTACTCAACAGGTATTATATGGCTTGATTTAACTTAATAATTTAAAGTATTTCATCGTCGTTAAATGGGTCTCTTTCAGCGCTGAGCAATTCTGTTGGGACAACTTAAGGTATTTGGGTTGAAGAAACTACATGAAGTTAGGTTATTTTAATACTGAAAATGAGGTGGACTAAAGCTATAAAACAATCTTGGACCTAATTCTATAACCATATGTTGAATTAACCTTAATCAAGTAATTTAGTTGAATGGACCTAATTAATTACATAGGAACAAATCTAAGAGACTTGGCTGGGTCAGTATAATAAATTATATTACATTGACTCAGACTAGTTGGACCATCATAATTGCTCTATGTTAAAATAAATCTTTTTAATTGGGTGAAAATAACTACCATGAGGTTTAAAATTATAGAAAGAGCAGTGTAAGACTAAACTGCCAAATCACCGTGAGAAATATCTGAATAAAATCTTAAACTAAATTTATTAGAAAGTCTTTTAGAAAGTCTTCAACAATGATTCAAAATAAGTTAGTAATTTAGCAATTTACTGTTTTTTTGTTTTTTTTTATTGTTTTGACGCCCATTCAGATCAGTTGTATATTTCTGATTTCTGGACCTAAAGATTTTGGGGCATAGGCTCTCAGCCGTGGGTCAAATTTAGTCCCAATGCAGTGCATTTGAATCGACTTGAGGAGATCCATCTTGTATATACATCAAGTTTTCCACCAATTGTTAATATTTTACTCACAAGGGGGTGCTCTTTATGAAATACACTTTTTCCGGACATGACTTCCTAACAATTAGTTAGATTTAGCCCAAATTTGGTGCATATAAGGAGGAGATCTAACGTGCATACATGAATGGGTTTGATACTTTTTCACACTGGTTATTGAGGTATTGGATAACATTTGCCTTACTGAGTAAAAAAAATTATTACTATGTATGTTAAATGAAGTTTGAAGATTTGACAGAGTTTAGGCTGAGACAGGAAGAAGAAACCAGGAAGGGTCCAATACTTTTTCACAGCACTATTTATTAAACATTGATGATGGTAGAATGGAATGTTTGACTAATGGAGTGCTAACCAAAGTGAGACATCAGGCAGGCAGAGTTCTGGTGTGTCCCTCTTTCACCAGAAAGGAGCCTTGTTAAGGTCTTTGCTCTCAGTATTAGAAGCTTTTCCTCAGGACAAAAGAAGGTTGCCCTGCTCTGCACATCAAATGTTGAGGTCAAACTGATCCACGTATTAAATGTGAGGCCGGCCTGGGCCACACATCACAAAGCGAGCCTGCACTGGGCCACACATTGGACACATTTAATCTGAGGCCGGCTCAGACAGAGAACACACAGCCGAACATCACCTCTGGCAGCTCGAGTGCTCCTTCTCTTCATGGCTTTTCTCCTTTTCTTATCTTCTACTGTGGACAATCTCCTTACAGCACAATAGCATGGCGGATCCCTTTAGAGCATAATACTGTGATGCTGCAGCATGGACAATCACATCCAGCTACAAAGCACAACATTCTCTGCTGCTCAGCTTCAATTAGCTGTGCTCTGATACATCTCAATACAGCTTCAGTGCGGCTTCAGGAACATTTAAATATGGCTCAAAACATCTCAATTCAACCTCAGTGCTTCTCAATGCGGCTTCAATGCTCCATCCCTACGTCTTAATACGGCTCAGTACATCTCAATACAGCTGCAGCACATCAAAATACGTCCTCAGAGCTGGCCTATGAGACCATTCAACTTTGGATTCTTTACCTGACGCCCCCAGCACACTGGGCTCCATTTGTAGCCGCTGTGGAAGAATGAGTGACAGAATGGAGAGAAATCCATTCTGGAGGCTCAGTCAAGAGTTCAGCTTGACTCATAACGACCGGAGTTTAACGCTGACTTAACAAACTGAATGGTTGTCACCGCCGCTAACTTAAGTATGTTGGCTGGCTCTAGTAGTCCTAAGAATGACTTACACCAACATTTAGCCAAAATAACGTGTCGGTGTTTACTGTCCTCTTGTGAACTCTGAATAGACGAGCAAACACTGTGTGTCTGCACGTTTGATAAAGTATGCCTTCATGCCTCACTTGTAATTACTCTGTAACAACAAAAGGTTCTACTGCTGCAACAAGGGCAGCAGGAGGTGAGTTGATTTTTAGAGGACAGGCAAACACCAAACAACCCTGACAGCATATCTGCACTGATTATCTCAATAGCGTTACTCCCGTCATTGGGTGGGGCGACATCATGCAGCAAGTGAACCTCTTGTCCTGAAGTTGATGTTGGAAGCAGGAAAAATTGATCTGAGTGACTTGAACAAGGACTAAATTGTTCTGACTGACTGGGTCAGAGCATCGCCAGAGCTGTAGGTCTTGTTGGGTGTTCTTGGTCTGCAGTGATTAGAGCCTACCAGAGGGGTCCAAGGAAGGAGAACAGTTTCTGAAAATATTAAAGCTGGTTCTGACCCCTAAGTGCCTAAAATTTGCAGATTCCTAACTTTACAGAAAATAACAGAATTTATGAAGTTGTTTTCTGTATTTTATTTTTTATTCATTCATTAATTATCAAATACTTATTTTGTTCAGGATCGCAGGGGGCTGGAGCCTATCCCAGCTGACATCGGGCGAGAGGCAGGATACACCCAGGATGAGTCAGAGTTCCCGGAGAGAACTCACAAAGACACAGGGAAAACAAGCAAACTCCGCACAGAAAGGCCAGCAGAGATGGATTCGTACCCGGTACCTTCCTGCTAACCACTGCGCCACCGTTTTGTTTACTCTACTATTAGTAGATACAATACATTATCTGTGAATTAATAATCCAGCTTCTATATTAAGCATAATATCAATAATCTATTTCATTCTCTAAGTTTTAAAGAAAATGTCTATATCAAAGGGTCATGAAGGTCCCAGGCTCATTGATGGAGAGTGAAGGCTAGCCCTTGTTGTCTGAGCACACAGAAGAGCTTCTGCACCACAAAGTGCTGAAAAATCTACAGCTGGTTCTGATAGAAAGTGGACCTACACAATATCAGGCAGGTGGCTTTATTTTTATGGCTGGTAGTCATCCAAACCTTTCCAGAAGGCCCATAACTTCAATTTTCTGTAGTCCCTACCAACGTATAAAGTATTTCTTACAGGTCGCTAGCATTTGCAATGGTATGAAAAGACTTTCACGCTTAAGGTGGGATGGCAAACAGGATGGGGTACCAAAACATGGGACCAGAGAACCAAGTACCAATTTTGGTCATCGCATGTGCCGATTAACTGAACTCATGCATGCATGACTGCGCACAATATTTATTTGCACAAATAAGTAGGCGGTGAGGGTCAAAGTAATTCTCACCCTGCCATCCCATCAACCAACACAATCGGTCACAATCTGTCACAATTACTCTTAGGGCTTCATTAATGTGATGGAACTTCATTAATTAAATGGAGCGGATTTATCCAGGAGCAGAGGAGCTGCCATAAAGATTAAAATTCACCAAATCCTTGAAAAATTTTGGGACCCGCAGGAACTCCATGTTACACATGCAGGATGGGCAAAAGCACAAGATGTGTACCACAGAGGGATGTACTGAACACCGTGTTCCGCTCTGTCAGCAAAACAAGAGTATGTTCATTCTCATATACCGGATTTGCAGTTCCTTTGAGTAGCATGTTAAAAAACACAGTTTCTGTGACTCCTCCATTACATCCATAGATCAAACCTATTTGTCCAGCACGTCCAACAACAATGCATTGCATTGAGATCTGGGGAGTCTGCAGACCAAGTCAACAGCTTGAACAGGTTCTTGTGCTCCTCAAACCATTCCATGAAGCATTCCTGCTGTGAGTCAGGCAGCAGCATCCCGCTGGAAGAGGCCCCTTTTATTTTTACTTTTTCAATTATTTGTCAGTGTAAAAGAATTAGACAACTATTAATTAAGGTGACCCGCTTTTATTTAACATTCCACTTCGCTCTTTGGTTTAATTATGTGTTGTTGTTTTTTTTTAACTGTTTTTTTTTTCCAGGTGTGTGAAAATCTTCCCTTGTTGTATTAATTAAATGGTTGTAATTCTAATAAACCTGAATATGGACCCCCTGGGGGAGTCGAATAGTTTTTCACAGCCCCAAAAGCTGTCTAATATTGTTCTAAAAATGCAATTCCTTCAAACTCATACTATAAACATCGTCGTCAATACTTTCTAACATGCATTGAAGCCAAATGAACAGCTTATTGAGGGTTGAAGTATCATTTGCTTTGCTCATTTTGAGTCTCTGCTGAAAAGGAGCTGTGATAAGAGGCTTTACTGGTGCGAGAAGAGGGCAGTCATCCATTAGCGTCGTGTACTCACAGGCTCCTTTTGCGACTTAAGAGGCTTTGGCTGTATGGAAGCCAAACAATAAACAACTGTAGAGAGCGAGGAGCCGTCCAATAGCACTGTTCAGGCTAACCTTCGCTAGCTGGACTGAAGATGGAAGGTTCGCTAAGAGGCTTTCCCTCAATACAAGACCTCAGTACAATGACAGCTAGATGCAGAGAGGTGATGAAGATGTCTGGGCCACCCTGGATACTTAAAAGGCTAAGGATCAACAAAAGGCCTCGACTGATCAAGTGTCTCAATAAAGCCTCCTCACACAGGACCAGCGTGACCTAGAGACCTGGCTTTAATGACTCGGCGTGTCCCTGGTCTCACCGACCCAGGAATCAGTCCGGAACTAAAACAGCTTTTTTGAAGTGGGGCATTATCAACAGTAGCTGCAATGCAAAAATATGAAAAAGTTGTTCTACAAACTTACATTTCTCTACTCCTGCAGAGATTCTGAAATTTGTTTCTGAACCTTTTGGCCTTCTATGAGGATAAAGAGACCAGATTTTATGCTCATGTCATAGAAAAAAAATGCACGTCTTTTTTAGAGCAATTGAACAACAACAACAACATTTGGAATAATACAACCATGTTCTGTAATCCCTTATCCTGTTCAGGGTTGTGGGGGGGCTTGAGCCAATCTCATTAGGTGAGAGGAATGGTGTAAAAGTCCTAAAATTATGAATAGCCCAAAATCAGTTGAATTGTGTGGTCTTAAGGGGGCATCAGCAGAAGGAGTCTTAATGAAGATTCATCTCCATCTACCCACTAATGAAGACATGGCTGGGTTTAAGCCCTGACCCTAATTAGGACCCAAACACTCCCTCTTATTAAATCTTATTGTCTTTTTGAGGGTTTTATCACGCTCGAAAAGACACTTGGTGAAAGATACGTATATTATGGGTCTAGGCACAAGGCCTTAAAAAATGGCTCCACCGCACCCGCTTGAATAACCGCCCCCTGACCCTTTACACCTAGAAGTATGAGAATCGGTAAACATGGTAATCATTCCAAGATACACTAAAAAGTCTCTTGGAATGATGTCATAAACCTGACAGGAAGTCGACAGTTTTCAAAACTTCTTACAGTTTTACCCAGATCGACTTCAAGTTTGGTGATTCATATTTTAAGATCAAAAGGACTAAACATGAAAGGGAGGTTCAGCAATTTTGCCACACAAGCTAAAACCACCCCTTCTCCTGGAAGACCCTCTTGTTTTTTTCACATTCTATAAGTTTGTTCTGGTTAGATTTGGTTCACATTAAAATTTTAGTGGCACACTAAAGAATTTTTTTTGACAAACCTTCAATAACAAGGATTCTTTTGGGCATATCAAAGTATTGGAAGATTTAATTAACCGAATTATGTAACTTGATTCATAATTAAAAGCCTTATAAGCGTGAAGTAGTTTTCTAAGAACATGCTTAACCGTAAGGTTGAACTAATCTGACCTCTTTTTTTCACTCTTTAAAAACACCGTATTCATCAAGTGTGTCTGGTGAGCTTGATTTGGTCATCGTTTGGATTTGTTTTGAAAAGTGCCTATAAATAAATTATATTATCATTATTATTATAATTATTATGATGATTATTATATTATTTTCAATTATTGCAAGTTCATGTAGAAACTGGAGATGATTGTTGTCTCTTTCTCTCCCATATTCGTCTTCTTGCTGAAACTTCCTTTAATTTGTCCGAAAGTCTGAACCAGACAAAAAGGAAGTGCCGTCACAACCCCTCATCCAGTACTTTGACCCATGACAGTGTGAATGATCAGTAGTCACTAGTGATGGTGGTGCTGGTCCTCAAATCAAATTCTGCTTTGGGCGACATAAAGCTCTGTGCTCTGTTCATAACTAACATGAACCAGTGTTCAGCTGCTTAAATCTGTGTCAACCCATTAACAAGACTACACCCACACACACACACACACACGCAGACCGGTCTCCCAGACAGTGTTTGTCATCATTTAGCTGTGAGTACAGTTGTTTTCCTGTGGGCCCCTAGGGACCTTAATGTCACACAAAGAGAACCCAAGAGGCTCCACCATGTTTCAGCCTGCCAGACACACACACCCGCACACACACACACACACACATCTACACAGTGGAAAACAACTGTGTGTAAGTGTGTTTATTCCTCTCAGGGAGTAGAGAGGATTCTTGACAGACGGCCCCCACCCTCCAGTTCCTATGGCAACAGGCATGTCATAACATTTCCCTCCATTGGCGTCACCAAGCTACGCGCACACACACACACACACACACACGCACACAAACACATGCACACACAAACATAAACGCACATACGAGTATCATTAGTATTATTATCCTGTCTTTAGTAATGACTTCACTATATGTGTTTATATGACGAATCTTCATTCAGGTAAACTGGATCCTCTTCAGAACCACACATGCAAAAATGAAAGGCAATAACTTCACAGTCTAATACTCACAGCTATGTTTTTGTTTGTGTATAATCCTCTGAAAAGAAAGATATTATGTTAAACTAAAGCTTAGAATGAGCCCTTCATATCTACAGAGGCGGGGAATCCTCTTCATTGAGCTGCCGTGTTTGTAAAGTAGCCCAGAAACGGACTAATGGAATTCTGGGATTAGACAGGGCTTTTATGGTTTTTAGGGTGAAGAGGGACAAAGATGAGGAAGACAGTGATGACTTAACTTTGTTGTTTGATGATTATTATTTCTTTTATCCTTTTGTGGTTGACAGTTATGACGTAAGGAAGATCAGACATACAACAAAAAGCAGAAGGGAAAAATTAAGACCCAATTTGTGAATTGTTAAGAAGTGAATAATAGCGTATTCGTGCAGTCCGCATTTTCCCCGTGGCGGCGGGATGTGACTGGAAAAGTTTGGGATCAAAGGTGGTTCAATTCTTCAGCCCCTGCTCTTGGACAGTCTTCACTGTCTCCTCTTTCCTGTGTTCCAATGCCAACCTACTGTCATGAGATCTGACACGGGCTTCCGTCATGCGGTGACTGGGATCAGCCTTGGAGTTATTTCTAAGCTGCCAAGCGCGGCCATCTGAAAAAGAAAGGGAAAGTCAAAAGGAACCATTTGAGGTGGTTTGGATGTCTTCAAGGCACATCCAATCAGAGAGGATCCCAGGGTCACTAGAGGGATCTCATGGCCCGGGAATCCCCCGAGATCGCCCAGGATGTGCTGGAGAGCACTGCTGGGAAGAGGGACATCTGGAATACATTCTAAAAAAGAAAACCTTGAGGAAAGACAAATTATCAGGGCAACACGATGCAACAGATTTTTCTCAGCTTCAACCTCTGTATTGTAAAAAGGAAAATGTGAGATTTTTGGCCTAAAGATTTATATTTAAAGGTAAACTGATGAAACAGTTGTTAATTGAATCATAAACTACGTCAAATGATTTGCTCCAGCGATTTTTAATGAGTTCCTTGTGCAAAGTTGAGATTATTTACATCGGCAAAACAAAATAATTGTAGTTGGAGTCTTTGCAGAAAGAAGCAGATCTACAGAACACTTCTGCAGGGACTTTCGGCGATTCTTCAATTCTTATGCCGGCTGTTGCTCAGGATGTGGAGCGGTTCAACACTTATCAGAACTTTGAGGGTTTGATCCCGTTCCCGGCAGCCTATATGTCAAAGTCCTTGAGCAAGATACTGAGCCTCAATTTTCTCTAGAGGACGGCTCCATTTGCGAGACAAAGCTGTGTGAATGTAGTTTGAACGTTGGCTGGTGTTGTAAAGTGCTTTGAGCGGTTCTGTAAAAATATAGGTTTATGCACATTTAGTTCATAAAATTCAAAAGTTGATGTTTTTATTAAGAGAGGTAAATGATTACAACAAATGCTGATTGGCTGGTATAACGTCGATTTGGCCCGCTGCCAAATAGACAAATTTACCAGTAAAAGATTTAATTGCAGATGTTAAGTAACACAATAGAAGCTTCAAGAAATAAAAATGACTCATGAAACACCTGAGGAGGTCTGACGGGTCAGCCTGAGTTTTGAACCTGCAGTGCTGGAGGACATGGACTTGTTCTCTAACTTCTGAGCTATCTTCAGGTGACAAGGTGTCACAGGTGTCAGTCTCTCTTTCCAATGGAGCTTGGATCCCTGCAGAGATGAAGAAACAACCAATGACAGGGCTCGTTGAAAGGAAGGTCGAACACCTGCTCTGTAACCATCATCACAACCGAGACACTCGCTCCTCTCTGGTCTCCTGCTCAAGCTCCTCCATAAACTCCTGTTGGTCCAGAACTCCTTCCATAGAACACATCGCCCCCGTCCTCCAGCATCTTCACTGGCTCCCTGTCAAACACCGCCTCAACTATAAGATCCTCTTCCTCACCTTCAAGTCTCTCCATAACCTCTCTGCCCTCCTCCATCCCTACATGCCATCCCGCACTCTCCGCCCTTCCTCCTCCTTGCTCCTCGCTACGCCTCCTGCCCGTTTATCATTTATGGGGTCCAAAGATTTTAGCCGTGCGGCCCTTCGTCTCTGGAACTCTCTCCCACAAACCAACCTCTTATCTGACTCCCAACATTCACATTCCGTCTATGATCCCAACAGATCAGACTCATTTATTCCGTGTGATCGCTGCGTTGACCTTGTATTTATTTTTGGCTTTTATTGCATATTCTTTTGGTAATATCTTGATATTTATTGTCTTGTTTTTTATGGTGTATCTGTAAGGTGACCTTGAGGTTCCTGAAAAGCGGAAATAAATTCAATGCATTATTATTATTATTATTATTATTATTATTAATGACATTGAATGAGCAGGGGTGTATGTGACGGTCTCACACACATGCTCACCGTGGGCGTGGGATGTATTGAAGAAGTGTAAGACCCGTCCCAGTTCAAAAAAGTGAAGGGAATCTCCATTATGGAGCCCTCTAATGAAGAGATTGCATCACCAGGAAGAGTCGACTTGACTTTACGTTAAGAGTCCTTATAGATAATTCAAGTGGGGAATTTGGAGGATGAGGGGTCTTTGAGAGCCTCTCTGATGCCGCGGGCCTTCCTCACTCCTCGGGTTTTTCACAGAGTTTGTGTTCTGGTTGACACAGAAACAAAGCTGACGTGGCGAGCACAGTGTGCAGTCGGTGAAGCAGCAGTTATCTTCAGTCCGTGTGTACACACACACTCCCCTCGTGGAAGTGAAGTGTTAAACCATTTCCACAACAAGTGATTCTGCTGAGCCACTGAGCAGAGAAGGAAGAAATAAAGACGTGTAAACAGTGTCTTTGTGTCCGCCGCCTTCACACAGCCGAAGGCACAATAGAGCCTCAGCTCTGATTCTGGTTCCAGCTAATGATGACACGAGACACGTGGAGGGACTCAAACAGGAGTAAGCAGACATTTTTTGTTTCGCTGATCTCAGAGGAACACCGGAGGAATCGATGCTCACATCTACAGGACCGATGGTAAAGTCTCCTACTATATATTTGACTTTTTTCACATTAGTGACCTATGGAACAGCACTGACAGATATCAGTGTGTGTGTGTGTGTGTGCTTGTTTGCGTGTGTTGGTGTGTGTGTGATGAGTGTCTGTGCCTGTCGCTGTGCGTGATTGCGCATGTCGGCGTGTGTGTTTGCGCATGCCTGTATCTGCATGTCAACGTGTGTGTGTGTCTGTGTGTCTGCATGTGTGCGTGTGTGCTTGTCTGGGCATGTCAACGTATGTGTGTGCGTGTGTATATGTGCGTGCCTATCTGTGCATGTTATTGTCTTTTATCTATCAAAGTTCATATAGTTTGTCCTAGCATGTCGACGTGTGTGTGGATGCATTCGTGTGTTTGTGTGTGTGGATTTGTGTGTGTAAGTCTGCGTGTGTGTGTTTGTGTGTTTGTGTGCTTGCGTGCGTACGTGCATGTGAACGTGAGTGTGTGCGTGTGTCTGTATGTATTTGTGTGCATGTCGCTGTGTGTGTGTTTGTTTGTGTGTTTGTGTGTGTTTTTGTGTGTGTGTGTGTGTGTTTGTGCGTGTGTGTGTGTGTGTGCGTTAAAATGGAACACTGTAAATGTGACCGAAATGGATCTCAATGGAATCTAATCAAGTGCCGTGATGAAGACTTTCTCCTCGGTGTTATACCACCTTCAATTTAATTAAAGGCGCAGTCTGTACAGTTTAAAGGTATCTCTTTGAACAGATGCAATATAACATTTCTAACAATGTTTTCACAAGTGTATACTCTAGCTGAAATACGAATCGAATTCGAAATGCTAGCTTAGAAAAAGCAGTTTATATCCAGAGGGGACGGGTTCTATGACGCTGCCATGTTTTTAAAATAGCTGAGAATGGACAAACTGAACACTGGCTCACAGGTGGGAGAAAGACAGTAGAGAAATGATTCAACTCTGAAACCTAAGAAGAAGGCTACTACTCACCCCACTGACCTCAACACGATCCCTCCGTTCTACCCACTCATACCAACTCCTCCTTCCCCGGACTAAGCTCAGCACCATGGGTGATCGGGCCTTCTGTTCTGCTGCCCCTCGTCTGTGGAATGCCCTCCCTGACCATCTGAGGGCTCCACAGACGACTGACACATTTAAAAAAGGACTTAAAACATTCCTTTTTAGCAGAACCTATAACTCTAAATTAACATTGTTGCTTTTTGGTCCTATCTTTATATAATTATTATTATATTTTTTATTGAAGCTTTTATCTGCTTGTACCTTTGAGAACTTATTAAAGCTTGTTGATAAATAATTATTTAACTTGGTATAACCAAAAATATCTAATAAGGGTCAAATAGTTATGTTTTCTTTCTCTAAAAACATGCTTAACCAAAAAGATGAGCTAATTTAGTTAAAATCAACTATTTTCCGCGAAATACATTTTCAAGCCAGATTACTTTTTAACTGTTTAAAATATACTTCACCAAATGATTTGTCATTTTACTAAAACAATAACTACCCCAAATAAAATATGCAAAAATGTTCCACAATATTTTTTTATTTGTTAGGCCATTAAAGGGTTAACAGAACCTTGTATCTTTAATGACACAAAATTATCCGTAGATTTCGATACCATTAATGTCATTTATGAATCACTGGAAAAAAGAATGAATATGAAAAAGTTAGGAATATTGAAATCTTCTATGAATTTAAATTAAAATATTAAAAAAAACAAGCATATTTCTGACAGAAAACATTCCCAAAATTGAATATTAATTTTTGACATGAGTCTAAGGGACAAAGGAAACAGGGGATTATAGCACATCTCCTCTACCGCATCGTCCACCGACATTTTTCTCCTCTTTGCAGGAGCCGGAGCTGACAGGTCGGCTGTGCTCCACTTCCTGATGACAGCACATGTATGTGAGGAGAACTAATGACAGAACCCTCTGTGTGTCATCAGGTCACACCTGACAGGCTGCTCCTGTCAAAGCTTTTATCCTGCTTGAATGTCAGAGGAGAATACTGTTCGCTTCGCCTGAGACCTCCAGCTGTCCACACAGCTACTCAGCATGAGATGATGGCCTCATCATCTCCTTCCATTCTTCCTCCCTCCTCTTTTAAAAATTAAATATATCTAGATCACTGCATGATGGAGATGCTTTGTCCATCACTGTGTCATTCTCTTTATCGTCCTTCTTCCTAAATCAGCCTCAGATTGGACTGCGTCGGCTCTTCGGAAGAAATTTCATACGAAACAAATTTAATATAAATGATTACAACATTTTATACATTTAATTTTAGATGATGATTTCATTCATTGAATCAAAAAGGTTCTCCGGCACCAACTGGACCTGTGTGGAAAAGTATCTGCCCCTTCCGAGGCTTCTTCCTCAAATTACCAAACTGCATAAATAATAAGTTGATTTAGACCCGCCCACATCTGATCCCCACCAGCCCTCTTTGATCACGATATCACATCAATAGAACATCTTCAGAAGCAAGACATTGGCTCCTAGGTCTCACAGGTAGCACATAAGCCAAAATCAAAAGAAATTCCAGAAGGTGACTAAAATCCGTCAGTCTGAGACGGGTTCCAGGGCGGTTTCTCAGATTCTTGGACTCCACAGATCCGCAATGAAACACTCCAACTACAAATGGAGAAGACTTGGATGAATAGTGAACCTTCGTGTGATCCTCCAAGAACACAGCGAAGAATCAGTCAGGACGTCACAGAAGACCAAACGCAAAAATCCAAGTAACTGGACAAAAAAATGCATCAGGGAGAGTGGCCAGGAGAAACCCACACCTCACTCAGAAGGACATTTAGGCTCGTCTGAATTTACCCAGGACCTTCATGGTCCTCTTCTCTGGTGAGTGGTAATTAGAACCTTTGGAAGACACAGGTTCCATTCCATCTGGTCTCAGCCAAAGACAGCATTCCACTAGAATCTAGTGGATTAGATGAACATCAGCCCTACAGTCAAACATGGAGATGGCAGTGGTAGGATGTGGAAATGTTTTGCTACTTCGGGACCAGGATGACTCACCATCATGGAGGGTCAAATTATTTATCATCTCTGTCAGACCACAGCAGACCAGACAACCGGCCCACAGTTGCACTTCGAAACAGCAGAAAGCGTAGATGAAGAATGAAGAACTACCCAACACTTACTTTTCATAATATTTGCTTTGACCTGATTTCCTCATTGTGATTAATTTCAGAGTAGAGTGATTTATCTGATAATTAGATAATTATTTATTAATTTGTCCCAAATACACTGGATGGGTCAGGGTGAAAGGATTCTCTGTGCCTCATCGGTGCAGCCCCTCAAGCTCAAACTGATAATACAGAGACAATGGGGTGCTGAGGGGTGAGGGCTGAGATCCAGGCAGGTGGGGGGGGGGGCACACATAGTGAGGGGCAGATTAAGCAGCGAGGACAGGGCAGCGAGAGGGGGCCCGGGGCCTATTGGGGGTCTGTGAGCCAACACAGATTACTCACGCTTAACCTGGACTGAAGCAGTTTAGCGCCGAAGAGGACACACTGCTCTCTATTCTATTCTGTTCCATTCAGCAGACCTCCCTCCCTCCCTGGAGGGAAGGGGGAAAAATGTTTTCTGGTATGGTCTGTCTAGAACGCAGCTCACAATCTGAGCCCTCCTTATCGCCATTCCAACGTGGCCGCATGCTCAGTGATCACACTCCTACCCGTTCTCCATAATAAATCACTTGTGGAAGAAGTTGGATCCGTTCGCGAGAAAGCGTCGGACAGCGTGGGAAATGCTTCTGTTCCACAACTTTATTTTAATAACATTACGACTCATAACGTTATGACACAACCTTACTTCATTTTCTAAAAACGTAGGAGTGTCTGTTGTGAGAAGTTTGTTTCTTTGGACCCAAAAGCTGAACTCAGACTAGATAGCAACTAGTTGCATACAGTTGATTAGTAATATCTTGAGGTAATGAGCAGCAGTCTTCAGAGAGGAGGGGCTATTGTCCAATTTGGCGTGGCAGGATGGCTGAAAGCAGCAGATGGCTGTGTGGAGCCGGTTTCTACTGACCGATAGTCTGCAGACTGACAAAGAGCAGAGTGGAGCAGGTGGAGCAGAAACCTGAGGCACATGGTTAAGTATGCGCAAACAAAAATACAAGCGTCGCATAAATGTCACGTGTATAACTACCACGTACGTAGACGGGACAATCTGGCGGAGGCTGGGGTATCGATGCAGCAGAGTTCTGAGTAGAGGATGGAGAGCAGGCTGCTTGGTGAACCTCAGGTGAGCAGATGAGTCGGCAGCAGGGAGGTGCGTATAGCCACGCCCAGATACACAGAGACAAGGGAGAGAGAATGACAGGACACGGGGGAGGGACAGAAACAGTTGGGAGGGGGGGGAAACATTGGACACACCAGGAATGAAGTCGAGGAAAGAGTTGACCATAACGGTTTGAGGAGGCCTCAAAAATGGAATGCAAGTTACCCCCTAAAGTTTGAAGTTTTCCTAGCCTTTCATTTTCACAGAGTTCTCAGAATCTCCATTGCTGTATGCAGACCCTCACAGGGTAAGTTGCATACTTGACATTAAGACACAGAAAGACACGTCAAACATTTTTTGAGATCCTATTATACGATATACGTTGAAAATCCGTGGAATGGCTCTTAACTGTGTGTAATGTAGTCGCCTGTGAGTCCTACATTAAAGTTTAGAATAGAACACACACAGTGAGAGTGGGTCAGTGGTCCACTGATTGTGTTCCTGGTCATTCTTCAAGCTGAGACGCGCGAAAAGCTTTATGCTAACAACAAGCTAACTACAAGCTAACAACAGGCTAATGAGTCGACGGTCTGAGGGTCTCTGAGGTCACGTCTCCTGCAGCCAATTATTCCGAAACCCAGAGGGACCACGATTTTATTAACAAGGTGCTACAAAAGGTGGGGGGAAAAAAACACAATTAATTGTGCCAAACAGTTTCCCTCGGTTTACTGATCTGTGTTTATGTCCAATGTCCTTTTTTAAGTATTTAAGTACCTTAGTTTATGTAGCAGGTCTTAAAGCCAGCCATCGGCTGCTTTGGCTGACAAAGAGAGAAAACCCTGATGGTGACAAAAACAGGGAGACCTAGCCAACACAATGCAGAGTTGAAAGATTTTTAAAAACCGATGACAAAAAGACACAGGATGCAATAAATAATAATAAATAATTAAACATGACATACTGAAATAAAGATGACATAAATCTAGAACCAAAAGGAGAAAACAGAAAAAAGAATCTCAGAATAAAGTAAAAGAGCAAAGTCGAAACAATTACTAAAACAACCAAATGAATGCAACAATCAAAGACTGCGTCTCATACGGCGACTAACATACATGTGGAGGGTGGAGTCAGGAAGGACATTCGGACTAAAACCTGTGCCCGAATCAATATGTGGAACAGGGAGGATCCTGATCCTCTCACACTACGATCCATTTGAACTATGTTTTAATTCTACTGCTACATCCCCAGGATGGTATTTAACTTTTATAAAAGCGCCATTCTAGATTAACCGGTACATTTAACGTCTCCCCGATAAAACTTCTTGATTTTGTTTTTTAAACATAAAAAGTTTGGCTAGAAAAAATCTTCACCCTCTTTGCATCTTGGTTTTCTACAACAAATATGTTACTCCAAAATAAAAAGTTTCTTATTTATTAAAATAAAGCTTAATTAATGTAAGAAGAGACAAAATTAGTCTTATGACAGATAAGGTTTCAGATTGTATTATATTTTTTGATGATATATATTTGACCCAATTACTTTCTAACACCATTGACTGTTTTTTTTTATTGTTATCACATTGTTTTTCTTCATAAATATTTTAAATCTTACAGATGTAAGAACAAACAATGATGAAAAGTGTTGTTTATGAAATACAAAAAAAAATTATTTCTATATTTTCTATATTTGACAATGTACCGGCCATTCTGGAATGGGCCTTAAGTTTGTCTCTTGCTGCTGATGGAAGATAAAATCAACTAGCTTTTCGGCATCAACACAAGCCATGATGTTTCTATCAAAGCATATAGATTTAAATGGTTTAAATCCTGAACAATATGGCCTAGAATCGAAAGTCATACATTTTGGACCGATCCATTCTATACTTTGGCCAGAATCATAAACTTGTGAGTTAAGTTTATTCTATATTAGAGTTTATTCTATTTATTATTAGTTTTATCACAAGCCATTTGACTGAGGGGCTACAGAACGGCTTATTACACTGAGAACAATGAAGTCTCTCAGTTTTCCACATAAATATTGCAGATCTTTAAACAGACAGTACTTTAAGCGGGCCAGTACGCACTGGTACATAGTACCAGCACTTCTACTTTCTGTCTCCTAGGGTATTGGGACTTCTTCATGTTTCCCCTGACGTATCGGGACTTCTTGTAAGATCCCAGCAGCCTTTTATGTCTCCATATCTGAGCGTGTTTCTACGAGGCGCTTCCTCTTTCTGTCCTCTCGGAAGGGTAACGTCAAATTAACGCTAACTCAAGAGTCACAACAATGTTGGATATCGGGAAAGGGGGACAATTAAAACGCGACAGTATTGTATGCTTGGCTCCAAAGGGGCACAAAGACAACTGGGACTGAGTCGGATGATTACCCAGCTTCCCGTAAGTCAAATACTACCGAGTCAGACAAGCTAATGTTCGCGCTTCTGCAATCAGCAAAGAGCCTGTTGCTATAGCAACAGATGATGCTGAAGCTACTTTATGTAGTTTCTTTAGTCTGAGGGAAACGGGACATTGAGCTTGATGATGCATAAGTTCTTCGTTTGTGTGACACTCTAAAAGTAGTTTGTTAAATAAATCAATGTTGTGAAAATCAGCGTTATCTTCAATTATCTTTTATTTACTTAGCTTAGTATTTAATGTTATGCTGATACGGGCCGCCAGATACACCTGCCAACAGGTAAATAAGGGTAGTATCAGCACTTTTTTTTTTTTTCCACTTAAAGCAAAGCCGCAGACACATGCCCCTTTCATTCGAAACAAATTAGGTATATTGAAAGGTTAGCATTCTGGCGGTTTTATATATCTGCCTTTGGCGGCACATCAAGGCGGCCTCCATGGAAGTGGACCCGCCAACTCTGGAGACAGAAAAGATCGCTCTCTTAGCAAACGTTTTGAAAAGGATTCTTAGTTTCACCTGATTGCACACAAATGAAAATATAGTTATGAATATTGCATTCCATTTATTCCAATAGAGAATATAGAATTTCACAGAATGCTCCTTTAAACCTTTTTTCCGCTCCATGACAGATCATTTGGCGAATCTGACATTCATGAATGAATAATTAAATTATAGTGTCGGTTTAACATGGATAGATTTAACCTATTTCATTCACGTCGGTGGAGTTTTATTTCAGAGAGTAGTAAATACTGTGGGATTTTATTTTGAAACAACTTTTGAAAATGTTCACACAATCAAAAGAATAAAAAATTCTTGTGGCATTTTTTGAAGTGTTTCATGGATTTGACCGCAGATCATCACAGAACAACTCAAATCCACCACCGCCTGCCTTCCGGGGACTTCAGTAATTAAAGGGCAATGCCACCATTCTATAGTTATTATCCTGACAGTTATTCAGTAGTTCCATCAATATCGGTTCCTCCCTCGAAGAAGAGTGGTCTGAGAGACACGAGGTGGACAAATTAGGTCCGTTTGCAGGCGGTCGAACTGAGGGGAGCGGAGATGAAGGGGGCTGGAGGCACATCTGAGGCCTGTAATTGCAATGTACATAGAAATGGTCTTCGAAGGAGAGGGACAAGCGACACTGTAAAATCATTTCAAAAGGTTGGCCGAACAGTTTGTTTCATTTCATCATAAGTTTTTAAGAGGAGTAATTCCATGAATCCTCTTTTACAAAATGGTAATAAATTATTTTTCAAAAAATGAGTATTTGCTTATAGATACATTTGATCTACACAAATTTCTTTAGACATCAACTGAATGAAAGAGAGTATAAAATAATAAAAATCTCTCAGTGTGAAGAAAAGGACTGGACTAGAGCATGCCAGACCTGATCAATGACAGACCCAGTTCAATGGCATCATCACTTCAACAGCAGGAAGTTGGCTCGTAGGTCTCACTGGTAGTACACTATACCAAAATCAACAGAAATCCCAAAAGGTGTTTGAAATCCATCAGTCTGTGAAGGGTTCCAACGCTGTTTCTAAGGTTCTGGGGTTCCACTTACTAACAGTGAGACACGTTATCTACAATCAATGGCGGACCTTCACAGAAGTAGAAAACGTTCCAAAATTCCTCCAAGAGCATAGTGAAAGGCTTCCAGGAAGTCACAGAAGATCCAAAGAGAACAACTAAGTAATTGCAGGCCTCTCTCAACTCAATAAAGGTCAGCGGTCACGGATCCACTGTTCCAAAGACACTGGCCAAAAATGGCATCATGGGTAAGGTAAAGAGAAAGCCAATCATGATCCAGAATTTACTCCAGAATTTACCCGCAACCCACCATGATGTCCCTCAGACCTTCTCAATATTGTGCGTTTCAATATATATTTCTTTGATTTCGTTCATAATGATATATTACTATAATGAATTCCTTCATCTGTTGTAGTGATTGTTCCGTTATTGTGAATGTTTTTATTTGAAGGAAGTTGAATCTGGAACTGATCCTCAGAGAGAATCCTTTTTGTTGCCATGTGATTCACAGGATGGACGGACGGATGGAGGTAGGGACAGGAGGGATGGAGAGATGGATGGATGGATGGATGGACGGACGGACGTAGGGAGGGAGGGATGGATGGATGGATGGACGGAGGGAGAGATGGATGGATGGATGGCTGGATGGAGGTAGGGATGGAGGGAGGGACAGTAGGGACGGAGGGATAGATGGATGGATGGATGGATGGACGGACGGATGGAGGGAGGGATGGATGGATGGATGGATGGATGGATGGACGGCGTGAGGGATGGATGGACAGATTGATGGATGGACGGACGGACGGAGGGAGGGATGGATGGACAGATGGATGGATGGGGGGATGGACGGACGGACGGACGGACGGACGTATTGATTGATGGTGTCCCTTAGGATCTCTTGGACATTGTCTGGGATAACCCAAAAGTACAAAACACCACCCCAGTTTTACAAGAAGTAACCTAGATTTATGGGACTTGGAGGTTTTACAGTGTATGGAGAGGAAGGAAGGGTGGAGGTCAGTGGGTGGGGAGGTCTGCTTGTGGGGTGGGTGTTTGGTAGAAAGTGATCTAATTGCAGGTGATATGTTGATGAAAGTGATTTTGTGTCCAAGAACATCTCTATATGTCTGTCACATCAATAGTCCACCAACCCCTTATTTAAACTTCAGCTGTCACCCCCGCCCCTTCCCCAGACACCCACCCACCCACACCACAGTCCACCCCACCATCAGGGTGTCAGGAGGGACATACTGATGACCATCGGGGTCGATTCTGACCAGAGAAAATAAGAATCGAGAAAATAAACCCCTGCCTCTATTAGTTTCTGACTTTCTGTGCCCCCACTCTTCCTCTGGGGGGGGGGATAGACGGATGGATGGACGGATGGAGGGATGGATAGACGAGGGGGGTAATGATGAGAGAAGCGCTCCTGTCAGCTGTGACCTTTGCAGGATGAGTGCAGAAAGAGAGGGCGGAGTCATCATCAGCTCGTGTGCCTTTGTGTGACTGTCGCAGCCCCGCGGAGAGGAGAATGGCTCCGTCATTTAGGCCGAGGTCACATGATCGTTCTTTAGGGTCAATGGATGACTTCATGATCCTAATTATTTTCTTCATTCCATCATTTTTGCTTCTTGTTGTTGTATAACAGAATTCTGAGGTCATTGTTAAGATAAATCATCTTAATCAAATCTAGATGTTCACTAAAAACCTTCATATGTATACATATATATGTATATATTATGTATTTATATGTTGTGAAAGATCATGTACAATTTCAAACATAGTGTTTACTGTTATGCTTTGTGTCAGAGTTAGCTTAAGGCTAATTTTCAGCCACTTCACCTGGTAGGGTTACAATTTAAACATCCACCCTAAAACACAAGAACAAATATAATAACGGAAGAGTCAGACTGAGCAGTAAAACATAATAAAATAAAACAAGCGCACCTCATACAAATTAAAAAATCAAGACTTCTAAGAACTGAGAGAAGCAAACATAGAACAGAGACCAGAAAAGGTCAGTGATTACAAAAATGTTATCCATAACGCTCTGAAACAACTTATCCTGTTCAAAGTCGTGGGGGTTGGAGCCAATCTGAGCTGATTCATTTGTTAATATTTGCATGCAGTGGTGGAGAGTAACTAAGTACATTTACTCAAGTACAAATGTGAGGCACCTCTACTTTATTTAATTATTTCCATTTTATACTACTAGATAGTCCTACTCTATTTCGTTTCACATGGAAATATTTTATTAAGATTTAGATCAAACTACTCAACAGCAAAAAGTAGTTTGATTACATCTTCCTTTTACAACTATATCTGTAACAAGGACTTATCAAATTATTAATACAGCAGTTATAGTCATCCAATCATAGATAACCAATTAATACATTTACTTTAATACATAAATTACATTTGTGCAGATAATACTCTCGTACTTTTACTTGAGTATGATTTTGAAAGTTGTATTTTACCAATGTGATTAAATACTTTTACTCATGAGAGCACTCAAACGCTGCATGAAAAAAAAGCCTGAGGCGGATTTGAACCGTCAACCTTCTTGATGTGAGGCAGCTGCTGAGAAGCTTGAGCCCTTTAATGTCGTCACTAAAGAAAAACCAAAAGAAACGATAGACACTTAGCATAAAATGACTAATCATTTAGTCAAAGATGTTTTTAAACATCAGAAAAACCCACAAGACTTAAAAAGTTGAAAGAAATTTGTATTTCATGGAGAATAGTCAGTTTTGATTAGATCCGCTCCATTTGGTAAAGCATATTTTTTTTAAACTATTTGGCCGTTAACAGACTTTCTTTGGTTGTATCAAGGTACATAATTCTGTTTAATTAGTCCACTTATGCATTAATATGACATAAAGCCTTCATGCGTCCTCCTCGGTCGACCATTTGACCTGTGGTGTCCCCCAGGGACCCATCCTTGGCCCATTACTCTTTATTCATGCTGCTACCTCGTCAGACTTTAAACAGGTTCAGTCAAGTGGCAAACATTTTTCAATAATTCTGACACAAAACAAGCTCAACCAAAAAGCTGAGCAGAACATCAAAGGGATTTAAGCAGAGTTTTCAGTTTGATGTTAAAGCTTCTTTAAAGTTCCTCTTAGAGGTTGAGATTCCTCGGAGCTGATCAGATATGATCTTCCATAGAATTAATTCTTCTGGATTTAACACTCGAAAGGTCCAAACTTAAACTCAGGTAAAGGAGGTGTCATTACACACACACACACACACACACACAAGTCTGAAGATCTCAACGCTCAGACGATGTTGATGCCTACTTCTGAAGACAATATTGATCCCGATTTGAGGTAAAACTGTTAAAGGTGCAGTGTGGCAAATTTTGTGGCAAACATTGGTGAAGTTTCAGCACCTCAGCTCACCCCTCCCTATCCACAGATCTACGATGGCCCTCAGGTGTTAGAAGGATGTACTCTGTAGAACAGTAGTTCAAAGCTCACATGTGTAGGGAGTTGTAAAGTCAACTTTAAGTTCACCCCCGTCAAGGAAGTGCATCTCGCAGGGGCTAAACCATCGCCCGGGAGGGGTATCATGAGAGGAGGACACCTTTCACCCCTGTGAAAATCGTTATCCGGCATCAACTTCATTATCCTCTGCTTCTTCTTTGTTGGTTTTTATAGACACAGCATTTCTTCATTATCTTTTCCCAATCTGAAAATGTAAAAAGTTCTCTAGAGAGCTAACGTTCTGTTTATCCGTTTGGGCTATGATACAAACATGGTCTCCCTCTGTGGGTATAAGGGACTTTCTTTATTTTCTTTATATTATACAGAACATTCGTATGTTCAGCTGATTATACGTTTACGCATTGAACCTTTAAATCAAGAGAAAGATTTGGGATCCAATACACAGGTAAATTATTTTTGTTATGTTACATCAGAGCGTAGGAGGAAGAAAGGAGGCCAGGATGAAGATGGTGAGTCTTCTGTCTGGTTTTGGAGGGGCAGGTATCTGATGCAGCAGATGAGCAGCAGGTTTGTTGGCAGCATCATCTGGCATGTTCATACATGCAGTAAAGACCCCAGAGTGCCGTGGTGTCCCTTGCTCTGCCTGCGTAAAACCTCCCATGTAAACTCTCTGGGGACGGACCATCGCCCTCTGCTGCTTCAGAATCACATCATCTCCACCCAGACAGGGTTCGGTCTTAATTGGTGAAGAAAAGGTAAATGTGCTGCAGAACAAAGAAAACTTTATTCTGATCACAAATGTGTAATCCTTACAGGCAACATGGATGGATCATGAAACGTCTTAATGTTGGGCTGAAACAAATCACAGGTCACTTGCCTCCCTTTGACTTTTGACCTCCCAGATCAAAACTGATTCAGATTGGCTTTTTTATAAATTATCAGGTATAAATTAAATCTCATTCTGTGCTGCCCTTTTCAGTACAATTCAATCCTATTCCTATCCAAAGATTTAACTTTCTCTTTTGGAATTTATGCTCTATTGATCTCATTTATACAAACCTATACTTACACTTTTAGTTGAAAAACAGATTTTGACTAGAGTTAAGACTGGAGAAGCGTATGTTGTCAGATTGTAACAGAGTTACAAATCGACCTAAAGAAAGCATGTAATGACATCTGTTCTCTTCCTGGGTCAGAACAGATGCTATGGGTTTGACTTCACCAATAAACTAGACCTCGGTGTCGTCCCTGAAAGTCCACATTCCCCTCCTGTGTACAAGCAATCCCCCTGATTGAACACCTCAGATTAAATGGGAAGTTATGTCCGAAAGACTAAAATATAGAACCGACTTTTCCCAAAATCAATCCAGTTCTCACACTAAGGTCTACGTGGGAATACAATTTGAAAGTAATCCATGACATAGTTTTTGAGTTTTCACATAAACACGAAGAGCCTGCGACAGTGGCGGCAAAGATTATATCCCCTACTTTTTGGGGATATAATTTGTGTAAGTAGTGGCCATTATTTCAATTCCATACAACATAGTGTAAACATCCTTTTTTTAAAGCAGTCTGAAAAAAAATGATTTCAAAAAACAAAAATGTACCTTTGAGACAAAAAAAAACTATTTGACCAAAAGATAATTTATCAGGGGGGAAAAACTGACAAATGTTTTGGATGTACAAAGTTAATACTTTGGGTCCAACTTCAGACGATGATGCTTTTTGGGGTCAAGAATGAGTGAGGTTATGATTGATTCTTGACAATCATTATGTATTACATGTTGTCTATGTTTGTCTTCAGAGTATGGCTGTAATAGAAAACCAAAGCTGGTCAGAATAATGTTGCTGATATTTGTGACTGGTTCTTGCATAGAACAGGGAAAATGGTTGGTTCCGATAATGAGGTTCAACCTTCTGCTGCTACGACTTTGCTCTTGAAAATATTTCGTGAACGGTGTGGGCTGTGTACCGAAATGCCTCAGCCTGCTTTTTGTCCACTACTTTTTCATTTTTTTTTAAAGGTGATTTTGGGTCCAAAGCTCTGCTGAAGATCTACTGTTGAAGCTCCTAGAAATCTACTCATCTGTCACACTGCCCTCTTCAGCATTTCCTTCCATCACAGGAGGAAGGAAAGGTCGATCCACTTATTTAGGATTCTGGCAAATATGGAAAAAGTCCAAACAGTTATCGTCATTTAACCGTGAGGTTGTCTCTAGGTGAGGGCCAGATGACGAACACACTGAGGGAACACGTGTCACAGCAAACAAGCACTCCTGTGTGCTCCGTTTCCTCCTCTTCATCCTCCTGCCTCCTCTGTTTCTCCTCCTCCACCTCCTCCTCTGAGACGTCGAAGCCCCCTCCGCAGCGACAGCCGTACGTGTAAACACACTCTTCTGAAAGCACACACACACTCACACAGTCAGTCAACAGACAAGCAGCTCTGCATTATGACTCCAAACTCTACGCTAAAAAATGATTTGACGGAAGTCTAAACATGTTTAACCAGAAAGCAACAGAACACGAGCTCCATCACTCTGCTGGGTTTAAGCACTTAATTCTGTCACTCATTTAATCAAAACCATAGAAAAAACATAAGAGTGCCAGTGAGAGATTCATGCAGGACAAGAAATACAAACATATCAAAAGGGAAATGCCAACTAAAGAAGACATGACTAATCATTTGGATACAAATTAAACAATCCTCAGGATAAAGAGCGTGAGTGGTGTGAGGACGAGATCAGCTGCTATCACACAGTGAATGTAAATGATTGTTTTCTTACATGTTAATCTACCTTTTAGAAAGTGATGATAGACAAATCAGAATCAGAAAATAATTTGTAACCAAGGTAGGTTGCACTTACAATGAAGCTGACCTGGTGTCCTGGTGCAAAACATGCAGTCAATAAAGCTCTAAGTATAACTACAGTGTTTCCCACACATTGGATCTACGAGGACGGCCCGCCCAGCTAGTCAAAAATCAGAATTTCTTCTTTTTTTTCTCTCATTCAATACACACAATTGTCATTTCATAATGCACACTAGTCTTGCATAGCCAGAGGAGATACACAGTGACCTGCGGGTCAACAGGTACCGCCAGAGGCTGCAGTTTAATTTTGTCCTTGAGAAATAGTTCTTCAGACGAGAGGAAAAAGGTTTCCAGGGGCCGTCTGAATGTCTGCTGCCTCACAACAATCTGGAAAAATAATAAGCGCTTGGTCTGTTATCTTAATGCTAACATTTAATGGGAACAACATGCTAACGGAATTGGCATTGACCGCGCAACCATAATCAAAATACAAACAACTAAACAACTATGTAGGGATCAATTATTTCTCTTTACATATTAATGTAATGTATCTGTAAATGTAATACTAATGTAATGTATTTGTCACTTAAACTTGAGTACGTGTTTGTTAATGAGACGCTGCTCTGAATGTGTTTTTAATTATAAAGAGAGGTGAACTACGGATTTCATGAAGTCCAGGAGACTTCTTATTTTCTTGTGCGCACAAAGTGTTCTCATGTACTGTTAATCCACATGCGTCTCTGGAGGAACAAAGCCAACATTAGAATTATGATGGACTGTGCAGGGCTTACAAAGTTTTATTTTTACTTTGAAATGTTATGAGGACCGATCTATGCTAATTTCATCAAGTCAGAAGACTTGTGTGCTGACTAACCTTACTTCTGCTGTGATCTTTCAAAATAAGAGCTCTTTAAATACACTGCTCATTAACCGGAAAAAAAAGTAAGTGCTTATTCCATAAACAGAAAAAATAGATTACAGAGCCAAATTCTAACAGCATTTGCTCATAGATATTATACTATATATTATATATATGTATTATTATTATTATTATTATTATATATTATATATTTAGCACTTTGAGATTTGATCCAAATGTAAAATGCTTTTTAAATGAAATGAATCATTATTGTTATTATTATAGATATGGGCAGGATACATCAGCAGGAATAATTTGATGCACCTACTTAAGGACAAAAAGGCAGGAACAAGTTATTCATTATGAAATAGAGTGAGCCTAGTGAAAGGTATTTATTTTGAGTTTTTATTCATTTATGTGTGTGTGTCGGTGTGTGTGTGTGTGTGTGTGTGTGTGTGTCGGTGTGTGTCTAGCACCTACCCTGATCCCAGGTCATGTCCTCCAGAGGGACAGTAGAATCCACCGGCCAATCCTGTTTGAGCTCCCGTGCTGTAGAATGAATAATGAATAAATTAAAGAGTAGGAGAAAGATGTTCTGTGAGTCAGTGCTTTCTGCCTGTGGTTTTCACACAAAAATTGTTTTCCAGTTTTGATGGTTAGGATCGTTAGTCGTTAGGTGAAGGACTAAGAGCTTCACATATTGCACTTGACTCATCAGGTTCTTGTGGCTGGGGATAGCGATGTCTGGAAATCCTTTCTAAAACGGCTGCCACCATTACCCAACCCCAGGTAACAGAAGAAAAATGGATGGATGGGTGTACATTTGAGCTATCAAAAAAGTTGAACCTGTGTTGAACTGGTTTATTTTTTGAAAATTCATTCATTTTTGAAAATATTTGTTGTTCATTTTGACACTGTGGAGGGACAACAGACATCATTAATACTTATATATACACTGATACACACACTTAGAAAAAAAAGCACCAAATAAATATAATGAAAGGGTGGATGAATGAACTGCGTGATGAATAGATGGGTGAAAACAGATGGGGGTTCACACATCCTTATTTTACTCTTGAGGAAACAGTCATTATCAAGTCGTACACTTTGACACCGATAATGGCTCTGAAGCATGAAAAATTAGCGCTAAACTTTGCTTTTAATTAGTTTCAGACAGAGGGAAAAAAAATGCTGCTAATGATCATTTTAAACAGAATAAATAATGAGGAAGCTCTCAGATGGCAAACTGTTTCAAACAGTGACAGAGATTAAATAATTGTTTCTCTAACGGTTTAACTTCCCAAAAGACTATATGATAATTCGAGAAGTTTCTATGCAAGGCTTCATACATTCCTCACCACATCACCAGTAACACCAAATGAAACGTCAATTGATACGGGGATTAGTAGAAGGTGTAGAAGGTAGAGGTGCTCCGATTGATGGACCGGCCAATCGATCGGCGCCAGGAGCCCTCGTTTGATGTGATCAGCAATCGGCTGAGCAGCCTCTCCCAGCCGGATTTGTTGCAGGTTAAACGCATGCGGCGTACACGCACACAAAGCATGAGCTACAATGGCTACAAACATCTCCTAAGTAAACCAAAACAATCGCAATTTGTAACACCAGTAAGGACAAAATCAGCTGTAGCAGAACAACCCGAAAGACGTTTGGCACAAAAAACTATATCACACACTTCAAATTGAATCATCACATGGAACAAAACAAGTTTTGAGAAGCTAGCAGAGCGGCTAAAGCTAGTGAAAGGGCAGAGCCTGCCATGAGCCCTGAAGTCCCTGAACAAGGTTAACGTATAACATATGATGGACTGAACGAGGCTTACAAAGTTTTAGTTTCACTTCAAAAAGTCATACAATTGATTCAAGAAACGCACCGCAGAGTTTCAACATGTCAGAACACATACACAAAGCCGGTCAGCCTTACTCCCGTGGTAATAATTTAAAAGAAGAGCACTTAAAATACACTACTCATTATGGGTTTAAAACTTACTGAAAAAAAATATGGATGGCCAAAATTGGTATTGGCCCGTCAGACTTTATAAAAAGGCCAAGAAAATTGCAATCGGTGCACCTCTAGTAGAAAGTAGAACTTTAATCTTTAAAAACTATGAAACTGCATTAATTACTGGTTCCAGCTGGACTAGACCCACCAGACAGGGGGCCTCATTGACAAATGTTGCGTTTTACAATGAAAGTTTTACAATGAATAAATCAAACAGATGTTTGATTTATCTTCACTGGAGAATGAATACAAACAGAGATTTTGTCCCTTCAATTAAACCCTAAGTTGTTTCTGTCGTTATTTAACAATATTTCTACGTTATTGAAATGTGTTCCTCTAAATAGAAAAAATGAATCCATCAGACAAAGACGTTGACACTGAACTTTAAATATATTTTGGCCTGGATGTGATGCTGGAGACTTTGACTTACTGCTGTTACACTATACTGTTTTCTCAGAGTTCCTAAACAGACATTTAAAATAGGACTGGAAATATACTTAATTTCCCTTTTAATATCAGGATTTTCTGGGAGTGCCAATAATTGTGGCACATCGTTTAAGAGAAAAATATTTGTTGATGTTATAAATGTAAGTTTTTTATATGAGCTTTATGTTATATTACTTTGAATAATTTGAATTAAAGTTCATTGGTATAAACTGTAAAGACATTTTTTGCATCTCATTTTAAGGTAAAATCATTTTTTATTGCAATTGATCTAACTGAATGTATATGATGTATAATAATTTCATGGAAGTTTTATACATCTTTCTTTTTAGTATTTATATATATTTTATATTACTGATGCGTTGTTTATGTGTATGTGTTATGTGTATGTGTTTGTGAGTGTGAATATTTGGAACACTAAATTAATCGTTTCTCAGGAGCTGCTCATGTAATTTTATTTTACTTAATGTGACAAAAGAGGCAAAAGAGGCATTCTCTTCTATTCTCTAAGTCAGGGATGAGTGTAGAAAAATCCAAGAAGAGAGATTTCCTACCTCTCTGCAGTAGGTCATACTGTCTCCTGGTGTTCTGGTCCCTCAGGATCTTCCACGCTGCATCAACCTCTAGAAACTTCTTCACAGCAGACTCTGCTTCTGAGGAGCCAACACCTCCAACACGATCTGGGTGGTACTATATGTAAACAGACACGCATACAGACACAGTATAATCTCCCATCTGTAAGCTATGGAAGGGAAACTGATAAAAAACTGATATTAAAACTGATATTTTGTATCACAATGGCCTAAGAGGGAACAAAATAATCATTTTTTTCTTGAATTAGCAAGAACATTGAACATCTATTTTGGGCTGGTTTGGACTGTTTATGGTCTGATGGGGCAAAACATGGTGGTCACATGTCAGAGGCACAACCTCAGGCAGCAGTGTGTGCTGGAGATAGTTCAGGTTTTCATTGTTGTGCGGTTGTTTACCTGTAAGGCCAGCTGCTGGTATCTATGTTTGAGCTGCTGGGCTGACTCTGAAGAGCTGGCTCCCAGTACAGCATACAGGTCCTTGTCTGCTACGTCACACATCCCTGCTGCAACACAACACTTTCATCAGACTGAATCATAAACGACACAAACATCTACCTGCAGAGCCCACAGCTCGCATCACGGGCAACGGGGACGTTCAGAAAGTTATTACAGTTTGTTTTCATTCAACATTATCTAAGTAGTCTCTCTAAAAACACAAATCATAGAACAAGTTTACAGTATCATCGACCCACGTAAGTTTTATCTGAAAAATGGTACACATGGATTACTACAAAATATTAATGCAGAATAATAAAGTCACATTGAAAAAAAAATCATGAAGTATCCAAAAAAAATATATATATATAAATATAGTAATTTACTAATGTAAAGTAAGTCATTATAAAGCTGTAACAGTCAAGTGCTTCACACTCAGGTAGGCACACTAAGGTTTATACAGTGAATAGGTCCGCGTTCACACAGTGAAAGATTCCATGTTCATGTAGTAAAATAGTCCAGGTTCAAACAGTGAAACCAGTCTCACACAGGTGCTTCTATTTGACAATCAGGCAACCATTAACATTTCTTCAGAAATAGTCTTGTTAATTATTATAACCTGAACTGATTTTCCATATTACGTAGCATTGAACATATACGTAATTGAGTATATGGTACTGTCTCTTTCCGTCTAACTATATACCTCTTTCTCTGTCCCTCTGTCTGTAGCGGGCAATGCTACAACATGATGATTAGAATATACGGAAAACGTGGAGATCTCCTCAGAATAAGCTGAAAGGCATGAACGCACGTGCCTTTGACGGTCTGTTACGTCACATATGACGCCCAGTGTTCGGTGAACCGAACAGAAGTTGTCGTATTCTGTAAAGAAGTCCTCTTGTTAAAAACGGTTTGTTCTGTGTCCCGGTTTGATGAACATACCTCAGTACGCTGTCACCGGAGGACCGCCACCTTGTTCAACAATGTTATGAGTCCCCCTGGAAACACGCCGATCAAAGGTTCCGTCTGTTGTGAAATTCCGCTTGACTGCACTCTCTTTGTTTCACAAAGCTAGTCCATCAACCAAGCCAGGATTTTCCACGTAGCCTGACTACTACTTTCACTTGATTGACTTCAATGAATCAAGTTTTATATAATTAAAGTTCTTTATTATAAACGAACAATCAAAAAAAATTATGAGGAAAAACATCTTAAAAAATTACCAAAAATACGAAATAAAAAAATTCTACAATGACAAATGAATACATACATACATACATACAAATATGCAGACCTTATCTGTTTAATTTGCTTGTCACATTAAACTTTTATGTTGGTATATCGTGTTAAAATTCATATCCTCTACCTATGTCCCGTCAGTATCAAAATTGAAATCTAATCTATACTGAATACATAACTGGCAACTAAATTTAACTGTTATAACAGATTGGTTCAGGTCTTCAGCCCGACAAATTAAAATACTTATCACAACCCAAAAAAACCCCAAATTATTCCAACCTTTATTAAAAGAGAACCTGTAGGCTATACAAATATCAAATCATCTGAACTTTACCAAAGATTTAATTAAGTTGTCTAAATATTCTTTTATTGGGAAGGTGGTGATCAATATTTTTTTGACTAAATAACTACAGACTGACATTGGACATGTGGAAAGAAGATTTGATGAAGTGTCTTCATGATGGATCTGAACCCAAAGTACTGCTAAGGTCTGAGTCTGCAGAACTCTGGACTCAAGCGTCTACTGTTTAGCTGTGAGGTACAGCAGAGGAGTCATTATGTTTAGATTTTATTTATTTTATTTTATGTCAATCAAAGATTTCTGCTTGTTTTTATCTCTGATTTAATTTGTGCCATTTTTTTGTTTTGTTTAGTTTAGTGTTTGGATTGTTCATATGCTTCTAACCACTCTGCTCAGCGCCATGAATATAACTACTCTTTTTAAACCACCGCCGTTTGCTCTGAGAAACTGAGAATGTTCAGTTGCTCGAGAACAGCATGAATGTAACTCACCTTAACAAGTTGAACCGCTGGACAGAGGAGGATTGAATTAGTGTTTGATAAAGAGGAAACATTTCTGCCAAATAATCCTTGAAATATTTCTAGTTTCAGCATGTATCTAGATTAATGATAATTCGTGTCATTGCAGGGAATGAGCATCTTAATAACATTAATGTCAACATAAATTTCCAGATAGTTTGGATTGTTTTAACCTGCTATGTTTTTTTCCTGATTTTAGTGTAGATTATTCACTGAAACATCTAACCTGATTCTCACGCAGCACTGCTTTACAGGAAATGTGTGCAACTTGTTTTTGAAGGTATTGTTTTGCATTTCTTGCATTCTAAATGTCTTAAAATGCACATATGTAGATCAGAGAAATAAAAATATTTTAAAGGTAATCATGTACGGGACATGACTACCTTTAAAATATTACCCTACTAAAAACCCTACTAGGAAGCTCAGATTTTCTACCTCTGTATTTCTAAAACTCTGCGTACAGTCACACTCATGGCTCTGAATAGATATATGCTTCCTTTAGGCAACATTATCAAGAAACAATACATAAACCAGATGACACACAATTGTACTTATCAATGAAACCAGGTGAATCTAATCACTTATCCCATTTAGAGGCGTGTCTCAAAGACATTAAGACCTGGATGACCTGCAACTTTTTATGATTAAATTCAAATAAATCTGAAGTTATTGTGCTGGGACCCAAACACCTTAGAAATACTTTATCTGATGATATATCTACTCTGGATGGTATGACCTTTGCCTCCAGCACCACTATGAGGAACCTGGGAGTTATCTTTGATCAGGATATGTCCTTTGTCTCCAACATAAAACAAATTTCTAGGACTGTCTTTTTTCATTTCAATAATATTTCTAAAATACGACACATTCTGTCGCAAAAAGATGCAGAAAAGTTAGTTCATGCATTTGTTACTTCCATGCTGGATTACTGTAATGCCCTACTAGCAGATAGTCCCAATAACTCTCTGAAGCCCCTCCAGCTGATCCAAAACACTGTTGCATGTGTGATGACCAGAACCAGAACCAGGTTAAGAGAACACATCTCTCCCGTATTAGCTTCCCTTCATTGGCTCCCGGTAAAATCTAGAATCAAATTCAAAATCCTTCTGCTCACTTACAAAGCCCTTAACGGTCAGAACCAACATATCTGAAAGCGCTAATAGTTCCATATTGTCACATCAGAACTCTGCGCTCCCAGCATGCAGGGTTACTTGTAGTCACTAAAGTCTCCAGAAGTAGAATGGGAGCCAGAGTATTCAGCTATCAGGCTCCTCTCATATGGAACCATCTCCCAGTCTGGGTTCGGCGGCAGAAACCCTCTCTACATTTAAAAGTAGGCTTAAAAAATTCCTTTACGATAATGCTTATAATTAAGGCTGGCATAAGCTAGCATTTAGCTATGCTGCTATAGGTTTAGACTGCTAGGGAATCTCCCATGATGCACCGAGCTTTTCTTTCTTCCTCTCTCACGTTCCCTCTTTATACATACCTCTCACTGTAATGCATGTTACTGGATTAATGCATGTTACTGGATTAATGCATGTTACTGGATTAATGCATGTTACTGGATTATTGCATGTTACTAACTTGACTTTTTCACTGGAGGTCACATGGTTGGTGACATTCTACTCAATATATGTAGAGAAAAGATGACATCTCCACCCAACAGCCCACAAAAATACATCCCTATATGATATAAAAATGGATTCTTTGCTCTGGCAAAAGAGAAACAGTACAGGCACTGAAAGGTATTCAAAGTGTCCGACTAAAGTTGGCTGGAGGAGCGTTTATGAACTCTACAATCTGTAGCACAAGCAGAACGAGACAACGTCAGTTGAGACGGCGGTTGATGTTTTTCTGACTGAAGCCGTGACGTTAAAGTTTTCACAAGAGTGACGGTTTTGCGATTTCAGGCAGTGTGTGTCGTTTTGTCGCCAAAACATGACAATTTTTTTTTTCAAAACACCTTTGTTGCATAAACAATGTGTTTTGTAAACTTTTTTCCACCAAGGACAAACAAAACCACTAGTGCACCCTGAGGAGTCATTGACTGAATAAGTTCCTCCTCCAGGGATCCAGCTATCACATTAAAAGCCTTTTGTTCTTTGAAAGGTCATTAATTCTATCGTGATCTTGTACAACTTAATATTGTCTTTAACATGAAATTATCTCCGCGTCAGATTTCTTTCACTTCTCCTTCATTCTGCATGAGTTTTTTTTTTCCCTCCTCTCCAGCTCACAGGTGTGTCTGATTTATCCACTCCCTAATTCCACTCTCCTCAGTGCTTCAAGGGAAATAAAAAATAATCATAAAAACACATGAACCACAATAATGTAGGAAAGGACTGGGAGGTTGCAGGATTTCACAGAAACTACCAGACAGATTTCCAAGAGGGTGGGTGACAGGAAACTCCAAACATCAACTCTGTGAAGATTTGGATAAGGGGCAGATCCGGGATTTTCTTCCCCCCACTCTCACTTTTGCATTTCATCAACACTTTCCCTAATTAAGCTTAAAATAATGAGCTGATTTCCATATTCTGTGGAGAGACTGGACCGGGGCCAGGGGAGCTGCCGCTCTACTGAGGGCCGCTCTAGTTATACAGCACATAACCTCAGGAGATAACTGCTGAGTTCTCCTGTTACGAGTCAGAGAAGAAAGAAATTCCTCGCCTCGCTGACTCGTTCTGGACAGGACTGATAAAGGAATACCTGGCATTCCTGCAAGAAGGACAAAGGTGTTTCAAGGTGAGAAAAAACTTCAATGTTGAAAATACAGGAATAAAATGCATGCAAATATAATGAAAAAGCAAAGAGTACGATCTAATCTAGAAAAAATTAGCAAATCCCAAATTACTCTGTCCTTTCTCAACGGTTGGAATAGTCCAGTCATGTCAGCCCATCAGCCCTTGACACATCTTCAAGTTGTGAGAAGGCCCATGCTAGCTAACTGAACAAATCTGGGGCCCGACTGACGCGACTGATAACTAGACCTGATGCCCTGATTCTGAACACAAGTTGTCAGCTGTAAACAGAAATGTGTCTCGCTATCCACTTGGGATTTGGTTTGCTGAAGAACGCGTTTTAAAACCAAGTCCAAACAGGGTCTTTGTTCAGACACTGAGATGATTTTACATACTTTTATATCGTCCCACTCAGATTCCTGCAGCAGTCTTTTTACATGTCTGAAGAAAAAATCCATCGACCGTTCCAGAACATCCAGAACTGTATTTTAACCCGAGCTAAGAGACGTGAGGACATCAATTCTGTTTCAGCCTCTTTGCTCCAAGGATATTCAAGGGTAGATTTCAAGATTTTACAGAATACTTTTCAGGCCCTGCATGTCCTCTCTCCCTCCGACATATCTAACCTTTTAGCACCATACGCACCAACTCTCACCTTCAGGTCCTCTGACAGAGGTCTTCATCTGTCCCGGGGTCCCTGCTGTCTATTCTCTGTCCATCCACTCACACATACTACACACCATGTGGGTATCTGTCACATTGTAGGGATTATTTGCAGATTAGAAGATCTCTTTCATCTTCTTCCGCTTTGTCTATTTCTTCTTTCTGCTTTTTTTTTCTTACATTGCAGAATGCTAGATTTTGATATAACATTAGGTTCATATCACGGCCAAAGGTTGCAGTATGTGCTACCGCTTCCCCTAGTGGACATAGGTTGTATTCTACAGCAAAAATCCCTCTCTGGGTTCCAAATCCCACTTTGGGTCCATCGTCTATCCAATAGTATCAAACGGAGGGTCTTCCTGGTCCTATCCTAAGAAAAAAATGTGTAGAATTACATTAACTTTGTGGTATTTCTATCAGATTTGATACAGTTTTTATCAAAGAGTTTCTGAACAACTTCACTGATTGTTTTGTTTCTATCTAAACAAAAACCGGTGAGGATAGCAATATTGGTATTTTTTGTGTTTATCATAGATACTCACAGATAGTAAGAGGTACAATGTTACTGACGTTGAAAATAAATTATTTTAGCTCATACCTGTCCTTAGACACCAAAATTATGCAAATTCACCTGATAGTAATGGAGTTATTTTAAGCTTACTTTGGGAAAGTAATTTAATTTGAGTTAATGAGTGGAATGAATTTTTATTTTTCGGGATTCATTTACTTTAGAAGTTTTTTATTCCTGTTTCAGCAGATTCCACCCAGAATCCAGAACCTTGTAGATCACCATGTTTTCATTATGTGAAACTATCAATACGGAAGCCAAAATCATTGTGTCAGATTTCAGAGCCAGGAATGAGCAGCACAGACCGCATGCTGGGATTTCCATCCTTGACGAAATAGAGCCGGAACTATCTGTTAATTGAAATGGGAATAGAAGAAACGAGGTGACACTTTGACACCTTTAGGATCTGAGTTCCTGTCTCACTCATCGACCATTAACTCGACCACAGGGGGAGGTTAGGGGAAGGCAGAGTGACTGACATTGTTTTACACTTGGTTATTATTCATTTCTGGAGAATTAAGCCTCAATTAGTCAGGTGACAAAATATTCTTCATCAAATTGGAGGCGATGTTTTCACTCTATTCACCATATACATCTAGACAGCCTCCTGCAGTTCAAGGATACGACCCGGCTCACAGCTCTGACTCTCACCTCCGTGGTTCCTATTCCATCCACGACACTGTAAGACTGTACATTTATTGGACCCCCTCCTGGCTTCTTCTGAATTTCTATTATGTCTCTGACTGAACTAAATTTAACACAAAACAATACCTCATTACAAACGAGATACAAGTTTTAAATGATAATTTAAAGGAGCTATTTGCGTTTTTGTTCATTTAAACCCCTGTAACTGCTGAACGCCCCTCCAGAGGGCACATTAGCTTCAGAACTGGACCACAGAGCAATGGAGCAAGGGGGTCATGTCTGATGAATCAGGTTTTCTTTTGTCGTATGGATGGCTGTGTGCGTTGCTTACCTGGGGAGTAAGTAGGTGGATGTTACTTTGGCATGTAGCACCTACCTTTAGATTACTGTAGGTGTCCCCCCCTTCATGAAAACAATGTTCCCTAATGGCAGTGGCGGTTTCGATAATGCTCCCTGACTTACTTCAGCAATGGTTCAGGAAAGTTGGAAGAAGTTGATTAAGTTTTCAAAAACAAAGTTAAAAGCACACCAATTATATGTTTTTGTAGTTATTACAATACATAAAAATAACTACAACAGGCCTGATGTCCAAAAAAAACCCCAACCCCATTAGACACGCTTGTGTAGAGTGTATGTGCGTGTGTGTATGTGTGCATGTGTGTGCAAGTATGTGCATGTGGGTGCGTGTTAGTGTGTGTGTGTGTGTACATGCGTGGGTGTGCAGGTCCTTGCTAGCACCCTCAGACTAGAGCAGCTGTTCATTAGAAATGTGTGAGCTGAAGAAACAACACAATTGATAATAACAGAGATCCGTGGCTCATTAACAACAGAGAAGAACAACCAGGTAGAGATGCTACACACACGCGGGCCCATCTACCTGCGCGTGATCCTGAAGGTGGGGCTAATTAAGCAAGACAATGAAAACACCATCCAGCAGCAGCTACGATCCATCAGTAAAAGAATCACTGACCCAGACTTCATACTCTTCCTCTGCAGATCCAGACTCTCTCCCAGCCACCCAGCGCCAGCACAGGAAGCCAAAGGAGAACAGCTGTTCATCAGAAGGTGTTAAGTAAAGTAATAATCAGCAACAATTAGAAAAACAACAGATACATGAAGAGGTGGTCATTAACAGAATCTTGATAGACAGACCAGAATATCCAACAGGAAAACAACTTTCCCCATCTTTCATTTGATCAGAGTCAGCAAAGATTTTTGGGGTCCCGAATACGAAAGGCCGTCCTTCTTCTGTTGGGCCAGGCTACAAGATGTTCACCCGTTCATTACTGATGACAATCAAATAAATGAGTCATCTGACCGAAGATTTAAAGTTTTCCTAATGTGTTAGATTGTAGTATTTGCAATGGGTTTTCTTAATGTGTTGAAGTATTTGCAGCACATTTTCTTACTGTGTTGGGTTATTATATTTGCAGTGGGTTTTTTTAATGTGGCGTAGTATCTGCAGTGTTTTTTCTTAGTGTGTTGTAGTATAAGGTGTTCTTAATTTGCTGTCCTAAGTAGTTTTTTCAGAAACTCCAGCCAGATACGTGATGACGGTGTTTTTGTGCCTCCTTGTAGTGACGGGTTGTCAGACATTTCTTGATATGAGCATGTCTCCTTTCTTTACCAACTGCCTTCGTAGGTAAATAATCAGAATGGTGTAGGGTTCTACTCCCAGCTTCTGTTCCAGTGGGTGGTGAGGGTCAAACAACAGGTACTGGTCTGTCTGTGGGGGTTTTAATTAGGGAAAAATTTTATTTTTCGGTCTGCAGTCCACTTCAGTGTGTATGTTGTAGTCCAAGAACAGCAGCTTTAACTTTAGACAAATTGTTGCCCTAAGCAGAATTTGGTTCTGGTTCCCCACCACAGCATGGCTATACGTTACTCGGAATAAAAGATAATATAAATAGACAAAAAATAAATCTGTCATACAATTTTTATGTCATACATTAAGATGTGTTTAGGTATTTGTACATTGAAAATAATTACTAGATTGAAAAAGTCTAAGATGTGACTATTATTACCGTTAATTCTCATAGTGCATTATAAATTAAATGTATTATTATTATTATTATAATGATCTATTATTTACAAAAAAGAAATATTTTCATAAATAACAATAAAAACAATGCTCTTATCCTTACAATTATAAATTGAATATAGTATCATCAGTAATAATAATAATAATAATAACAATAGCAGTAATAATATGATGGTTATTGATTTTTTGTAACTATGTAACTTGTCCTCACAATCTCTGGTTGCTATGAATTAGATTCATCAAGTTCAGCCAGATACTTTTCCTCCTCTCTGAATTATGCAAATAATTTAAGTTCTAGAATTTTATTTTATCATCACTGCAAGTCAAGCTTGAGCTTCATCTTGTTTTGTTTTATTTTTATGTTTCGTTGTTATGGACTCCTGCAGCCATTCGATCATCCTTACACCAGTGTGATCCTGCAGATAGACATTGGTTGTCAGAGTCCAGGGATGCATGGTGTCAAATTACCATGTGTTCTCTCTCTCTCTCGCTCTCTCACTCTCTCTCTCTCTCACTATCTCCCTCACACTGTCTCTCTCACTATCTCCCTTACACTGTCACTCTCTCTCTCTCTGTCTCTGCTCTACGCAAGTATCTATTTTGCTTATAGGGTGAGAAAGCCCTGCTGATATCCTCCCTTGTGAAATTGTTACTGTCCACTGCGCTGATGTGATCTGTGATGGCTGCACCTACACAGGTTCACACTGTGACCTGGGTGTCATCCATGAACGTGAACCAGTGACTAGGAACGCAGAGCTCTGAGCTCTTTCCAGGGAGCTAGGTTCCACTTCCTCCATGTAGAGATTGGCCAGTAGATATTCTAGAAAACCCATGGCAAGGCAGTTGTTTTGTCTGAAACAGTCATTATATTTTAAACCTGTCTCTGACCGCAAGGGCATATCCCCGAAAATCAGTAAGTCGAATTATGTCCCTAAAAGTGTTTTTCATGTTTAAAAAAACTCCCCATAGTGAGTAAATATGAATTATAAGAGTAGAATGTGATAAATACGAGAGAAAAGTCCTCGAGTCATTTCATATGCACCGAATTTGGACCAAATCGGACCAATAGTTAGGATGCTCTGTCCAAAAAAACAGCTTTTTTCATAAAAAGATCCAACCTAGAGAGTAAAATATAAAAAATGCAAAATAAAAGTCGATACATACGCACCATATTGCTCAATCGGTTGGGAAGTTATAGCCCGAAAACTTTTTGAGGTAAAGCTCCCCCTAGTGTAGGAAATACCCAACTGACCTTTCCCAAAATTAATCCAGTTCTTCCTCGCAATTAGGTTTATGTGAATATACATTTAGAAAATGATCCATCAAACATTTTTTCAGCTATGACGTTACCACAACCAATATGCGAACGCATTGGCGATGATAGCGATTCCATAATATCCACAACCTCTCAGGAACATGAAGAGTGATGGTTTGGCAGAGGTTGAGTAGCACACATATCTGATCCCGGGTTGAAGTTGGTTCTTTTGTCCAGAGTCCTCTCTTTATCATTTAGTATAATTTATCGCGAAGAGGGTGAAATTATCGCACAAACACGATAATCTAATATCGATATCTAATGTCTGACAATTCTGTGTTCCACCTAACCCTGCTGGCGTCCCCAGCATCTCAAACCCAACCTCCAGCTCAAACAGTCACACACAAACACAAACACACACACACGCACACAGTGACCGTCTGCCTCCCACCTGCCTCTTTTTCAGGAAGTGTGTGTGTTCACGTGATTGATGATGGGTGCACGGAAACACTTCAGTGGTTTACGCTGATGAAGCAGCACATGACTGTGAGTGTCAGGCGGAATCTGAGCCAGAGAAACACAGCTGGTAAACAGAAGTTCCACCCAACAGCTGCTTCCTAAATAAAACTTAGGCACACTTCAAATGACAGGAAGTCAAGTTTCTCCACTGACATTTGAACGTACATTGATACAATGAAAAATCTTACCAGCATGTGGAAACTGGTGATAAATGCATGAATAGAAACTTCCTCATAGAGCGCATACGCTCTCCTAGCAGTTATGAATTACCCCTCCTGGTTCCTTCTGTTTCTCTGTGTATCTCAGACTAAACTCTGTAAAATCTTCAAACACTGCATATGACATGAAAACAGATTAAACACAAATTACACATTTCAAATTATACTATTATTTAATTTGGAATAAAGTTTATGTGATACCAAAATCCCCAGTGTGGAAAAGTATTCACCTACCCAGAATTTAATATCCAGTTGCTCCGCTCAGTCTCTGACATCACAGTTGAGGAATTTGGACCAACTCTTCTTTACAGAACAGCTTCAGTGCAGCATCATTGGGGGGTTTGTGAGCATGAACTGATCTTTCCAGGTCCCACCACAGCATCTCAGTGGGGGTCAGGTCCAGACTTTGACTAGACCACTCCAGAGCTTTACTTTTATTCCTTTTGATCCATTCAGAGGTGTGACTTGAGGTTATTGTCACACTGCACGACCTCACAGACTGATGACCTGACATTCAAACAATGATGGCATTCAAACAGTCATTTTGGTCCTGGAGCAGCAAATCATCCAAACAACATTCCACTGCTCCATCCATGATTGACCCTCTGATGTTCTTCTAGTGGAATGCTGTGTTTGGTTTCCACCAGTTGGAACAGGACCACTGTCTTCATCAGTTCAACGATCAACTCATCAGTCCAGTAATATTCTCCCAGAAGCAAGGTGTATTGTGGGTAAATTCAGGCCAGTCTTAATGTTCAACAGTGGCCACTCTCCTATGATGACATTTTTGCCCGGTGACTCTGGAATAGTGGAGCCAGGTCCTCTGACCTTTACTTAGCAGCTCTGAACGTAGTGTATTTCTGAAAACATGAACTTCTCTTGAGTGTTGGAGAGTGTATTTCTGTCACAGCGACGTGTGTTTGTCTCAATGCGTTTGTCAGCCAGGCTCTAAGTGTTATCGGCGTGTCATTGTGAGTGCTGAAGCATGAATGTGGGGCCTGTGTTTGTATTCAAGCATGAAGGGAATTAATTTCATGTGCGTTGAAGCGCACCTAGAATTAATTGTACGTGTGTGTGAATTCAAATGGAGCTGAAGTTCATTAGAACTTAAACAAGAAGAACCTTAAGACTCAACTGATTAATATCTACACTTTTAGGGGGGATTTGAAAAAGTGCAGATGTGCAAGTTTCATTTTCCAAATGATAATAATGTTGTTTCTTTTCTGTGGATCTGCTGAAGGTCCCGATGTCAGGATCACCCGTCATCTTCATTTTGCTATCAGAGTAATGCGAAATATTGAAACCATGGTTTAACACTAACATCAAAGCTCGAAGTAAGGCTGTATTGTCAAAATAAATAAATAAATGGCGTCATTTATGTCATGTTTCTTTAGCCGTCCTACCATTCATCCATTCACAAACCAAATGTAAGGTACAGAGGGGTATTCCAGAAAGCGGGTTCTGTGTAAACTCTGAGTTTTTTAAACCTGATTCTGTAAATATGTTTCAAACCGAAGTGAGTTACTATCATGAAACTATCTGCCATCCATCAAGCTAGAATTGGGTCAGGGGTCTCGGTGGCAGCAGTCACCGAGACAATACTCCGACAATAGCGGCTCTCTGGTTGCCATGGGAAATCACAGCATCCGAGCGCCACTGGTGACGGCTTTGATCGTCATCACTTACAAGTGTAACTCGGAGTTCAACTCATGAGTTGATTGCAACAAATCAGATCAGCTCCTCTGGAACCAAAAACTCAAGAGTTTCTCAATTCAGGATTTATCAAGCCAGAGCTCGGGGTAAACTCTGAGTTTGTTGAACCTGCTTACTGAAATACACAACTGCAGCACATTTTCTTACACAACTGGAAAAAAATGTTGTTGTTATGACCTGGCTTAGACGGCCACAACTAAAGTGAGACACGCCATGATTAATAAATGATATTAAAATGCTTTATTAGTAGTATTTACAGTAATGGCGGTGTCCAGTCAGTGAAATCAGTGATGAGATGTGCATGAGTTGAGAATGTTTGTGTATGAGGGTTTCTAAAGTGAAAAATGTATTCTAACTTTACCCTTTCGGGGTAAACATGCTGATGTTTGGTGACTCTTTTTTTTACACACGCCCACTATAAACCAACGATTACTTAGTCACTTTAACATTCTGAACCCAGCAATGCAGTGGGTTGAGATTAATGCCACAGTGACCTCTGACCCCAGAGGATTAAGGTAACATAACTAAACCAGAATGGGTGGTGTCTGCTTGAGGAGCAGAGAGAGACCCGTTGGAACTCCTGAGCAACTCACGTGTTTCAGGTCGATCATTCAACCACCTGCAGAAAAGACAAAGAAGTTACCGATATGTCGCCCAAGGAGACGCGTCAGTCTTCATGTGGATGTAGTTGAATAATGAATACAGGCAAGAACATTTGTGCAACGATGTGGAGACAATAGAAGTAGACAGATATGCAGATACTCCACCCATCCATTTTCTGTTACTGCTTATACTGTGCAGGGTCACGGTCATGTAGGGGCAATGAGGAAGTTGTTGGCAACAGATATTTTTGGTAAAACTTGGAGAAAACTACAATGACTGTTCAAATGTTCATATAGACTGTAGTGATGTGGTGAAACAGAATGCATAAGGATCAGTTGAGTCATTAGAACAGATCCATTCACAACTAGAGGCAGTTACCAACCATCCGTGTTTGTCACCAACTTTCTTGCTAACAGTGCCGACCTACGCCATGTGATTCCCATTCTCAACTAGAAGAAAGACAAATAAGATGTGACAAATGTGAATAATTGAACAGCAGTGGAAAAAAACACACCGCTGAGATGTACAGGAGAGAAAAAGGGAGTGAGAAGCTTGTGACTTTAGATGTAACTTTATTTAGAGAGGAATGAACACAAACATTGCCATGAACGCCGGTGCGTTAAGATGCATAAACATAGGGGAACATGAACATCAACAACATGAGTTTGGTGTCATATAACTGTAATCAACAAGCTAAAAGAGAGAGAGAGCGAGAGGGATGAAGAGACAGAGAGAGACAGAGAGGCATGTTAGACTCTGGTTGGTCCTCTGATTTTCGTCTCTAGTCCTACGGATTACTTGGAGGACAATTTTTAATTCTTCTGCAGCTCAGGGTCAGGTTTTTTTGTCTTTCCCTATATATCAAATTATCGTTTATATTACATTATCGTATGAATATTAAATTTAATATATTAAATATTTTATAATATTATCATATAAAATAAGCTGTAAATTGAAAATCATATTTTACCAATTTGCAGCATCAAGCAGCAATAACAAGATTGAAGTAGGTCAACAGAATCCTTGTAGACTGACGATTAAAAGATCAGCATCTATACGAGAATGACCAGAAGACCTCTCTATGCCGTCATCAGTCCAGAGGTTTTCAAAATGAAGAGGCATTGTTGATTAACTACAGCTAGTGGAAAGTATCGGCTTTAAAAGATGGAAGCTTGTACTGTGTTCTGTGACACCAGGAGAGGTCACCTGGGAAGGTGAGGGTTAGGCAGTGCAAATAAACTGAAACACAGGCAGGATTTGAGTATCCAAAAACAACGAGCCGTTTCATTTCCAAAACAAAGAGGTTATTCAATCAAAAATGAAAGTCAGTGTTCAACTTAATAATAATTTGGGGTACACAAATCTTCTTGATGAACTTAAGGATCACAATGAAAAAGGTCCTGTGTTCCCCCTTTTTAAACATTTGTCATCCTCTGGTACAAACTGAATTAATGTAACTTCCCTGCAGTTGAGCCATTTCCTCAGAGTCTTTTGTTCCAGCTCCTTCCAGCCATGTGCTCCCTGTCCCTCTGCTCCCTTTGTGCTCATCTCTCTCCTGCTCCTGGATCCTCCTTTAATTAGGTGGCTATTCCTCCTGCGCCTCTCCAAGTAGTGAGGCATCATGGGAGATATTGTTTTCACCACTGCTGCCATTTTGGATGCTGTATCTGCTGTTGTAGGGGGATATAGTGCCCTTCTACAACCTGTCCCATGTGATGTCACTGTTCGTCAATCAGAGAACTTTAACCAAAGCACTTAGGAGCAAGCTCAGAGGTAGGAGCTAGCACAGCGCCCTGATGCTAATGCCCAACCTGAGCAGCTAAGCAACCCCTGAACTATGGCATTATGCCTCATTCCTGAGGGCGCAGTGTGAATTTGAAACAGAAGACCCCAGGCTGGCTAGAGGCCAACCTACCCTACAAGAGCAAGTGGGGCCCACTGCCCTAAGACCCTGCCAACCTAAGACCTGCCCAGAGCCCAACTCAAGGCCTCCCACCAAACTCAGAGGATAGAAACCTCGACTTGCCTGAAAAACCTCCAAGGGGAGTCATCCTGATCAGATACCCAAAGCGCCTCCTTTAGAGTCGGAGGTCCCACTGCAAGCTCCTTCCAGATGTCTGAACACTTCATCTTAATTCTAAAGCTAAGTCCTGACTCCCTACGGTGTGAGCTCTTTTCAATCCCGGAGCTCATGACCGTAGGTGAGGGTTGAAACTTCGAGGGACCGGTAAATTGAAAGCTTTGCCTTACTACTGAGCTCTCTTTCTCTTTAATACAATGGATACACAAAACAAAATCATTACTGCTGATGCTGCACCCAACCACCTGTCCATCTCACCGTCCATTTTCCAATGATCCGGGAACAAAACACCAAGATACATAAACTCCTTCACTTGAAGCAGCAACTCAACTCCAACCCAGAGGGGACAGTCCACCGTTTTTCCGACAGAGATCCATGGCTTCAGATTTGGAGTTGCTGACTCACATACCGGACGCTTCACACTCAGCTGCAATCCGCTCCGGTGCTGCTGGAGGTCACGGACAGATGAGACCAACATAACCACATCGTCAGCAAACATCAGAGATGTACTTCTCTCTCCTCATCTCCACTGCACCTTGACATCCAGTCAATAATTATCAAGAACCTTGGTGGATTCCAGCACTGACTGAAAACGTGTCGGACGTTCTGCCTAAGATACATAGAAACGTCACTTCATTTAATCTTGAAAAAGTTGGTGAGCATAAAAGAACTAAATCAAATACATTGAGAATGTGGATCCATGGTTCCCGTGAACCTCAGGGAGAATCACCCTCACCACATTTACCATATATTCTCAAGCATGTGTGTTGGTTGTGGTTCCAAAGCGCCGTCTAACAGTGCTGTAATCTAGCAGTGGCTCAGAATGACTGCTGAACTACAAACTGATCAAACTCTTGTCAAACAGCAGATTATTGCTTCTTGCTCCCACACTGGCAATTTTCTGCTCGGTTGTCTCATCACTGTGCTCACTGAGGCGGACTCAAAATGTCTCTTTAATTATTATTATGTCTCAGATTGGAGCTGCTGGAAAATAAAAACTTTTCATCAAACTTTCTAATTACTCATCTGACTCCAGTGCTGTGAGCGAGGGAGTGACCCCTCGTCACCTCGTAATGACACACAGAGTCAAGCCGAGGAGAAATGTCGATTCGACATTTATTCAATGTGTGCTGTCAAGTGGATCAGAAATTAGCCAGTGTCCTCTTCATTAGCTCCAGTTTGCGATCCATAACATTAAAAAAAACTCTTTCTATTAACTGATTTTCCTCTGGAGACGTAATAAAATACATTGGAATGAAGTAAAATTCAATGAGCGGTAATTATCGTGCACATGTTGTTGAAATGATCACAAATGTATTCCTGACTTAGAACATGACAGAAGTCATCAAAATCGGTTCAGAATGTTTTCAATAATTCTGAATACTGAATACCTCCAACTCGACATCAGTGTTCTGGTTTTGATGATACTGGGATGTGAGGTATGAACAGAGAATTGTGGTTCTTCATCTTCCTGTATACATGATACATACTAGTATCCTGTTTACTGAAGACTGCCTGCTGTTTGCACCCTGTAATGTTCATCAGGCAGCAATTTTATATGTCATGTCCTGAACTGTTATCTGAATTTCAAAATAATTTGACTGTCGCTTAAAAAACTTAAGACGAGTGGGATTTATAGCAGGCACTATTATTACTACTATTAAGCCAGCGTGTCGATGAAGATATGGTTCATTCATCTCATTCATTCAAACAGGTCCCCCCACTATGACAGCTGTCAGTCTGACACCACGTGAGAATAGAGCAGCTGGATGCGTGACACATATTTGGTCTTGTGCTAATGATTCATCAGTGTTTTCCAGCATCAGTATTGTGAGGATTGTTTCAACCAAACGGTCAAGTACATTTAATTATTTCATTACTGAAAGACAGAACTCGGTTTCTTCATTACTCCTGAAATGAGAGGCTTTTTCTGCAGCCATGAAATGTTGTCTGATGTGTGTCAGAAACCAGGACTGGACATATTTTTGTAGCAGTATCCCAGTTTCTTTGGGAGGGCTTCAGCTAGAATATTTGTCCGTCTCAAAATCAGCACAAGGTCGGGATACGATGGGATACTCCAATAATCCAATAATAACCAGATACCAGTGTGCATGAAACATAGTCAGGGATGCCAGAAAAAAAGGTCTCCTGATTTAGGAAATTGTCTAAGAAGAATTGACTGAACTATTAACTTACATGTCTTAGAATCCACATGGCTACACCGCTGTCATTGTCATGGGAGTAAACAGAACTCACTAGGAGACAAAAGGATCTGTGTACTGTTGTGAGAGGAAACACTTCCAGCAAGGGACAACCAAAGAGCTGGTTGAGAATGGAATGGAAGACATGCCCCACCCACACCAGTGACATACAGAGAATGGACATCAACATAAGACCTGAGGGATCACCTAAAGAGTAAAACAGCATGGATGCCTCCTATGAACTATGCAGAAAGGACGAAGCCGATTCAGAGAGCAGTGGAGTGTTCTTCTGGGGCAACAACATCTAACCACCAGAAAGGAACATGAAGACCAGCTCCATTTTGGTCGCCAGCTTGAACCTGTGGAGCTGGTGTACGAGTCCACCTCCTTGGTACCGTCAGGCAGCAGTGATTAGCTCCATCAGTGTCATGCTGCTGCTGCACCAGCGGTGGATGAAGGAGTGATACCGCTGATCCTTCCCTCCTGCTAATGTTCAACTTTACAACAAGTCCACTCTTTCCATCGATCCATAGATTTTCTCCGCACTGCACTAATCCAACAATACTGTAAAAGTGTGTGATACTCTACTGCTTAGATGTCTTCATCATCTGTGAAATACAGTTTTTGCATGGTAGCTGGAATTAGTGTGGAATATGATACTGTTTATTACTGCTCTGTTCTTTTTTACCTCCACTATGGCGTTTATGTTTTCACTCCTGTACGTTTGTCTGTTTGTTTGTATGTGCGGATATCTGTTTGTTTGTTTGTTTGTATTCATGCAAAGCTGGCTATTGCTGCCGTTGATTCCTTTGATGTTTCTTTAGGTGTGGAACTGGGGGCCCCGAATTGAAAGGCGCAGAATACGGGCGGGTACTGAGTATTTGAGAGATACTTAGAGAGTTTGTTAGAGTTGTCGGTATATTAAGAGAGTATAATTGAGAAATCTGCATGAATTTTGTATTATCTTGGGTTACTGTTGTGCTATGGCAGAGGTTTGTGCTCTCTGAATGCTTTTTCTAGTTTGTTTGTTTGTCTGTTTGTGAGCAGGATTATGGAAAAACTGCTGGACAGATTTACGTTAAATTATACCCGGAGGTCGGTTTTGACATATCCTAGAGGTGGTTCGATTTTTGTGACATCACGTGTTTTGCAGCATTTAAAATGAAATAAAATCAAATAAAGCAATAAGCTAGTAATGTAATGACGCCACAATGTGGGTCTTGTTGCTTTGCTCCTTAGATGTTTCTTTTGGGGTGGAGCTGGGGACTCAGTGGGCTGAACAGAGACACTGAATGTGCAGGAGATTACCGGCCAAAACTCAATTTAGAGGCTGGCAAAAACTCAGACATTAATGGAAAAATCTGTATACATTTTTCATAAACCTTCTCATTACCAATATTCTTATATGTCTTATATGTCAATCTTATATGAAGCACCTGCTTAAGTCCAGTCAGGAGGACTAACCTCATCAAAACATTCTCTCTTCTCCTTTCTCCTATCCTGTCACCCAGCTTGCACACTTAGGCATCGCCTCACCCCTCATGCCAACCAATCACTGAGCCACTTGTCGAGCTAACTGAAATATGCATACATAGCAGAAAAAGGGGATAAAGGCATGCAGAGTACAAGTTCTGCCAGTGGAGGTTTTGTGGTCAATTCAAACACGTGTTCTTAAAAGAAGACGGAAATCAAGGGGCGGAGTCTACGACAAGCCACCAGGTCAATGTCGAAAGCTGCGGTGGCTAAAAATAAAGGCTCCTATCTGGGCTCAGACGAATGGGTGAAAGCTGGGTGGGTGTGGGTATGGGTATGTACGACGGCCGGACGACGGCATTAGCCCGGTTTCAGTAGTTCTATTCAGAAAAGTAGTCCGACAACACACCCAGTGATAAACACATTCTCTATTCATGTCTATCTCACACTTACACACACCGCATACAGAGCAAATGAAGTATAAACGATATTCTCTCCAGACCATCACTTCAGAAATGGAATTTACACTTTATGAAACTGTTGCTGCACATACATGTAACACATACACACACACACACACACACACACACACACACACAAACACCTCATAGCTGTAAAGAGCGTCATTTGTCAGTAACCAACCTGAATATTCCGCCTGACAGCTCATAGGAAGACATAATAGAAGTTAGAAAATAGAGGAGAATAAATAAAACTTTATTGTCATTGTCAAAGGCAACAATTAAAGTAAGTTTAGCAGTGTATAAAACATATAAAACAGTACTGTAAACAGTACTGCAATGTATAAAATAGTATTGTGAAAATTATTTCTAAAGCTGAGGTGCAAATAAAATGAAATTGTCAAACCAAGCAAATGTGTGGAGAATTTGATTTGTTCTAATGGTCAACACGAAAGACTCAACAAAGTGATGATGAAGTGTGTAAAAGTGTCAGAGAAAGTGTTTTCGCTGGGGCAACAACTGGGAAAAGCAGGGGGAATTCAACAAAACATCAAGATGTGGCTTTGGACAGGTTCTTGGGTATCATTGCAGAAGGATAGCTTCCATCTTACTCCCATACTCAACAACATATTTGTGTTCTCGGAACTTTGGAGCCTAAAGGGCAATATGCACTACAATCATTTCTATATAAAAGGGTCAGCTTTTGTTGTGGTTTGGCTTTTCGTTTACATGATTATGGTGTTTTTAAGACTTTTGGAAACACCATCAAGTCTGTCCCCGAATAAAACCAAATACTTGTGAAAACAGTCCCACATCACTAATGGGTGTTCTGATATCTGCATAATTACCACGCATGGACAAAAAACAACAAAAGCAAAGTAGGACTTGATCAAAATTTACTCCAACTGCCTCCGGCTCAAGGACCTTATAATTCCACTTTTGAACATCTATCTATCTATCTATCTATCTATCTATCTATCTATCTATCTATCTATCTGTCTATCTATCTATCTATCTATCTATCTGTCTATCTATCGGTCTATCTGTCGTCTGCCGTTTCTCTGTCTGTCTGTCTGTCTGTCTGTCTGTATGAATGTTTGTATTCCTCCTAGAATAATAATCACTGGATGACCGAACCCATCTAAAGTTTAATGACGTAGAAAAATTGCATCAGCGCCCTCAAATAATGCACATGTCCAAACATGTACAAAGTGTGTGTGTGTGTGTGTGTGTGTGTGTGTGCGCGTGTGTGTGTGTGTGTGTGTGTGTGTGTGTGTGTGAGTGTGTTTGCGACCTGCTCTGTTTGCTTCACTGGCTGTGTGTTGACTTGACAAGACTCTCTGTCCTTTGGAATGAGGGCCTGTGGACCCAAATGCAGACGTTCCCAGCAGGAGGCAAGAGAGGAGTCTTTTACCCTCTTTCTCTCCTCATTTACTCTTACACTATGCAGCCTCTCTCTCTTCCTTGCTCTTATTCTCACTCATTGTAATTTAGTTTTCTGTAGAATCTGTCAGCCGTTAGTGGCCGCTCTGTGTTTCGGTTCACCACAGATCAATAGGTGTCAGCGCTCTCCCAGTCAGACCAGAGACTAACCTTACAAGGCTAAGTCAGCAGGATATCTTGGACCAATATTTACTTAAACAACATATGTTTATAATTTTGAGGGAATTGTTGACACCGATAGCGAGCAAATTTAAGCCAATTGTCTTCAATATTTTTGCAACTCTTGCTTTGGTTTGCAGAATCCGACATTGAATGAATCTATGTTAAGCACATATAATAATAATAATAATAATACATTTAATTTATAATGCACTTTACATTTGGATCAAATCTCAAAGTGCTACAAAGTAAAAGCAGATAAAAGCATCAATAAAATAATAAAATAATAACTATATAAAAGCCTGACCAAAAGCAGCAATGTTAATTAAAGTTGTAGGTTCTGCTAAAAAGGAAAGTTTTAAGTCCTTTTTTAAATGTGTCAGTCGTCTGTGGAGCCCTCAGATGGTCAGGGAGGGCATTCCACAGACGA